>CAXHWN010002377.1:167500-285000 GCA_964020975.1 Hermodice carunculata | reverse complement strand
TACTGTATCAGTGGTTTTTGCATTGCCTGGCAAGTGATACTGTATCAGTGGTTTGTGCATTGCCTGGCAAGTGATACTGTATCAGTGGTTTTTGCATTGCCTGGCAAATCATGCTACAGCTGCCTTTGCAGCAGTGTGACCTGCCAGGCATGAACCAAGGCCTTTAATGAACACCGTAGGATGGAAAGGGTTAAATAGGATAAATAAAGTGGACTTTAGATGATTTGATATGGTATACAATGTACATACACAATAATTCCTCTTGATATATGTGTATATATATACTGGTATATAGAATACATACATACACATACATATATAATGATGAGGATCCTGTTCCAAATTTTATCAACTTATTCATTCCAGGTTTTAGCGTCATGTTTTGACAAATGTGGCTTCATTATTTTTAATACATTTGTTTATATAGAGATGTCAAAATAATCTTATACGTGATGGTTGATTTTTTAGAGTTTTATGTACATTTATATTGAATTTATTATTTGTAAATCAGGTCCTGTACATGTGTACAAGTATAAAAATGTTTCTACTGTAGAATATTATATGTGTATCCTAATTCTGTATATATTATAAATTTTATGTGCTGCTAAATAAATTGTATGTGACCTCGAAGCTGGGCATATTGGCCTCATAACACTTTCACATTGAAGTCCGTGCATTATGTAGACCCCTGTCAACATGTGTTGAGGTTGGGGGTCTATGTATGTGGCAAGAATTACATTGGCATGAATTAAAATACATAAAAAAAAGATATAAACTTGTCATTTGTGAAGTGTAAGCTGATTCTGAATGCTGAGGTGTAGATATGACCGTTAATTTCCAGGAATGATGGGGTACCTGTTCATTTTTCCATGCGACCAAAGGTCATTGAGGGTCACATTACAAAATGGCTGCATCGAGAAGATTGGCCATGCAGAAGGTAGCAGATAATCTTGTCCATGAGGTCCCTGATTGCAGAAGGTAGCAGATAATCTTGTCCATGAGTTCCCTGATTGCAGAAGGTAGCGGATAATCTTGTCCATGAGGTCCCTGATTGCAGAAGGTAGCAGATAATCTTGTCCATGAGGTCCCTGATTGCAGAAGGTAGTGGATAATCTTGTCCATGAGGTCCCTGATTGCAGAAGGTAGCAGATAATCTTGTCCATGAGGTCCATGATTCAACTACATGGATAGTTACTTGTCAAGTCTCCTGTATTCTTCTAAATTCTAAGTCTCTTGGAGTGATTAATGGTAATTACAGCCAAATGAAATAAAAAATTGCCAAGACCAAAAATTCAAGATGGTGACCAGGTCACATTACCATAATTTATCTTGTGGTATTTTCAACAACAAAAATTAGAAGGCCTGATTACACCCCCTTTGTGGTTAAAGTATTATCACTCTTGTATTTCTGTAAATTTGCACAAGTCATTTGGCAATGGTGTAGGGTACATTGTAATTAATTGGCCAGTGAAATCTAGAAGCTAGCCACAATTGTTGCCATGGCAACTGTACTAAATGGTATGATACAGACTTGGCATTTTGTAAAATCAAAGGAATAAAAATATACACCCCTCCTATTGGAGGAAGGGCACAGAGTAATCGCTTTTTCTGTGTGTCCGTGCGTTTGCTTTCCGTCTACCAGCCATAACTCGCTTGTCCTTCAACTTAGATTAATGAAACTTTACACACGGCTGCATCTGGACATAAGGGTGTGTCATGTACTAAAAGTAGGCCACTAGGTTAAGTATCTGGCTCCGTGATATATTCTTGTAAAATCTTGTCAGGGCTATAATTTCTTTACTATGTAACTTAGATTAATGAAACTTTACACACAGATGCATCTATACATGAGGATGTTGCATGTACCAAAAGTTTGTCACTAGGTCAAGTATCTGGGTCACTGTGACATTCTGATAAAATCATATCCTGGCTATAATTCCTTTACTGTTTAACTTAGTTTCATGAAACTTCATACACACATAAATGTTGACCTTAAGGTGTGCGGTGAAACAAAAGTAGGTCAGTAGGTCAAGCATATGGGTCACAGTGATACAATCATGTAAAACCCTATTCCATCTCCTCTCCACACTGAAATACTGTTGTCCTTCAAGTTAGATTAATGAAACCTTACTCTCAGATGCAATTAGACATTTGGGTGTATCATGAACCAAAAGTAGGTCACTAGGTCAACTATCTGGGCCATAGTGACATATCCTTGTAAAATTGTGTCTGGGCTATCATTCCTTTACTATTTAATTTAGTTTCATAAAACTTGACACACATATATATTGACCTAAACGTGTTATGAAACAAAAGTAGGTCACTAGTCTGTGTATTTGGGTCTCTGTTATTCCTTTTCCGGCTATCATTTGCTTGTCCTTCAGCTTAGACAAATGTAACTTCACACACAGGTACACCGAGACATGAGGGTGTGTCATGAGCAAGAAAATATGTCGCCAGGTCAAGTATCTAGCTAGGTCACAGTTTCATATCCATGTAAAACCCTTTACTATTTAACTTTGTTTTATAAAACTTGACACAGACATATATCTTGATATAAAAGTGTGTCATGAAAGAAAAGTAGGTCATCAGGTCAAGTGTCTAGGTCTCCACTTTTCGTGTCAGGCCAATAATTCGTTTGCCCTTCAACTAAGATTAATGAAACTTTATACACAGGTGCATCTGGACATAAGGGTGTTGCATGAACCAAAAGTAGGTCAATTAGGTAAACTGTCTGGGTCACTGTGACAAATTCTTGTAAAATTGTGTCAGGGCTATTATTCCCTTACAAATTAGATTAATGAAACATTACACACAGATGCATATACACATAAGGGTGTGTCATGTGCCAAAAGTAAGTCACTAGCTCAAGTATCTGGGTCACAGTGACCTATCCTTATAAAATTATGTCAGGGTTATAATTCCTTTACTATTTAGCTTAGTTGCATGAAAATTCGCACACCTGTATCTTGTTCCAGATTCATAAATATCACAAAAACGATGTACGCCTACTAGGATATACAAAGGGTCTGCACTTCTTAACCTGTCATTGTTAAGTGCAAACATTGAAGTCCCAGCATCGGCTTAATAACAAGAGATATCTATAGACAGTGGGTACCTTTTCCATGTCGGAAAAGGGAAAAAAGGGGAAAAAACGTCATAGAAGACACAGCTCATCAAGTAGCACCGCTAGTGGTTCCTCACCGCAAGTTGACATCAAGAGGGCCAAACAATTGTTAAGTATTTCCGAGAGTGATCCCAGTGACACTGAAGATTTGTCTGTCACAGAAGAGTCATCTGTTACATCTGTCAGCATGGAGGTGCTTGAAGGAAAAATGGCCAGAATGTTCGCAAACCTGAAGGCATCACTTATGACGGAATTAAAGAAATTTATAGGGGACAGTATTTAACCAATAGAGGCCAGAGTCAAAGCGCTTGAAGACGAGAATAAATTGTTGCGGAAGGAGCTTGAAGATGTGAAACGCAACGCAATAGAGAATGAACAGTACTCGAGGAAGTGTAGCTCCCGTATCTTTGGCTTACCCCAAGAACCAGGGGAAAACTGTGTACAGAAGGTGGCAACTTCTATAAGGGAAAAGCTCAAGATACCATTTGATCCTAGAGACATAGAGGTAGCAAACAGGTTAAACAGTGGAGTTGACAACACAAAGCCCAAACCAGTTATTGTAAGATTCCGATACCGGGATGTAAAGATGACAGTGATGAGGGCCAGGAAAGTTCTAAGGGGGAGCGGCATTGGCATTGCAGACGATTTGAGCAAACACATGTACACAGTGTATAACAGTATCCATAACAACCCCAAAGTCAAAGACTGCTGGACTTGGGATTCGAAGATTTTTGCTAAGGACCAAAATAATCGTGTCTATAGAGTCAGATACGGACAAAGCATTGACTCCCCTTTTGGTGGCAATGGACCATAGACATCTATAAGACTTGTGCTATACATGCAGAAAGCAGACCATAGACATTAACAAATGCTGAAAATGCGACCATAGACATTGAACAGCCACAGGACATGGTAATATGTAAAATGTGTATCGTTTACGAGTAGTGGCCCCATGTGAAGCACAAAGTTGTCATTCAAAGTATTTGATAAGTTACAACATTCGAGTAGTCAGTTTTGAAGGTACTCGGGGAAGGTACATCGGTTTTTTTAAATGTTGTAGGTATAACGATAGAGTAAAATTATCCATGAGTCAAATATTTGTCACACATAACAGCAGATCACCAGTATATTCAGACATATATAGGGAGGGTGGTGGAGGGGCGGGAGGGGGAGATGTAATTGTAAATGATGATTTAATAACAGATTTACCTTTATTACACTTTAATTTATTACACTCCAGTAATTTGGGCATAGTACAACCGATGTGATAATTCTCAAAGATGTTGTAACTGGGATGTTGGGAGGGGAGGGGGGGTAGCCTCATGGGGTACAGGGCACTCACGCCGAGGAGAGGTAAGGAAAGCCCAGCCTTCTCTGCAACAGCTGCCCCCTGCTGGTGGCAGTGGGAGTTGGGGCGGCCTGTGCTTCGTGCCGTTGCGGAGAGGTTTAGGGAAGTGTAACGTTAGCTGGGTGAGTACTACTCTCATGCCCACTCCCCCTTTGGTTTGCCATCTCCCCCCTTCTTTCCCACCAGTCTGAGCAATATCAAACAATTGTTAAATATATATAAGCATACATATGCCCGTCCCTCTTCAAGCATATTTTTGCCCTCTCCTTCCCTCCTCCCCTCCTTCCCTACCCTCTCATCACACATACCACTTATCCTTTCAACCTCATCATCATGTATGTATGATTGGACGAAAGGTTATATGTATTTATTTTTTAGGAACAGAAGTTACTGCCATGTGAGTGGCACCATATTTGTTTATCTTTCACATGTGTATTGACTCTCGATAGGTGGTCAAATGATGAGTGTAACACATTATCACCTGTCCAAGTCAACATAGTACACAAAGGATGTCTAATTAGGCATGCATATGATTTCAGATACATTTTCTGTCTATTTTACAAATTGAGGGACAAATATTGTACCCTCATTGTTTTATGTAAGTGAGTGGAGTTTCCCTTAATAATTGTCTGGTTGAAAGTCATACCCAGACATTAGATGTATTATTTGTTGAGCAGTAATTATTGAATATCAGGTAAAACTGCACACACTATAGATGTGTGCACATGTTGTATGCAACGTACCGTTCAATGGATGTATAATTGAATAAGCTCATTTTAAAATGCATTTTCTGTTTATTCTACACATCAGCTGAAAAATACTGCACCCTCACTGCTTTTTGTAAGCAAGTGAAGTTTTCTACAACAGCTAACTTGTGTCTAGTTGAACTTCATACCCATACTCCAGTATTTACTGACATTGTTAAGTACACAGGGAATGGTTTCATGTTGTCAAATGTACATGAGCAGTACTATACATGTATTTAAATTTAATTCTTCCTTTTACAATTCCACAGACTATCGATCATGTTGATAAATAACTATGTATACATGATTGACTGATTGAATGCCTAAAGTTTGATAGATTGCTTGATTGAATGTACACATAATTTGAGCATACACGCTTGATTGTACTACTTTCCCCCTTTGAATACTCTACAAATTCAGATGGCAATATTTTGCCCCCCCCCCCCCCCAATAATACATGTAAGTAAGAGGGTGGTCCATTGCAAGAATTATTACTTTTTGATCAATAATCGTTGTACCTGGTTAATATACATGTACATATTCTGTAGATTAACCACATGAGAGAGACAATAACGTAATCTTCCAAACGCATGATGCTACAAAATATGATAACGATAATCAGGCACCCAACATACTCATAGTTTCAAGCCTGACTTTCAAAGGCAAAGTTGTTTTAATTGTTTGTTGGAGTATGTCTGTCTGAACTATACAGCCATACATCTGTAACATCATTATTGCATGTTTGGTCTAACATGCATATAAGTGCAAGCAGGACCCTTAACCTCATGTCAATCTGCATGAACCGGGTCTCAATTTTTTATTGGTAACTTATACGCAGCATATGCCATGCCTCCAATGTGACACAAAGCGATAGAAGTTCATGTTGGTATATCTGTCGCGTACATTTTCTTATTTAATATTCTAACCTGTACATTCATTAAATGTTAATGGATGATGATGATGATGGATACATATGTAGATATGAATTTTCTCCTCAAAAACAATAAGGAGCCATTTATGTGTATGTTACCATGGTTACTATATCTCTTTTTCAGTTCACGGTCAGACTTTAATAGTCTTTAGACCAGCAAGTCATATACAAACATAATGATTCATGATGTACCAGTGTTATATATATAATGATTTATGATGAACTTATTTTTGTATATGGGTTTCTCCTTTTATATTGAAACTTTATTATGTAATATAATTTCAGTTTGTGATATGTCCAGTTGCAGATCCTCTCCTGATAGCGAGGTCTCTCTTGTCCCAACACAAAGTGGACAACTTTATTTTTATTTTTGCACCATTTTGCTTGGCCATGTGACAGCTGAAGCTGAAATACCCACATGACCTCATGTTTGTTTTTTCCCTTTTTTGTATTTTCTTTATCTTTTCTCTCTGTTTTTTGTATTTTTCAAAAATTGACATTTCCACCATGTATTTAACTGCTGAACTAACATGTGTCAATTCAGCTGACATTTGGGGTTCTTGTCTTTTCAGCACATACATTGCTTGCTGCACCTATATCAAGGAAAGGGTCATGTAACATTCAATTTAGTTAGTGTTTCTCACACCATCATACCATGGAGTGATATTTTACAAAATTATAATTGTATTTCTAGTAAAACTTTGGGAAAATGTAATTGGGTAAGTCTGCTTGGACACAGCATGGGTAATTGTTCGTTGCCCATGTTGTGTTTAAGTAGGCTTTGGTTACTAAATGAAACTCAGTTATACTGTTCAAGTTGTCCCCCGGTCGGGCTGACCCTCCCGTGCTCCCCCCCCCCCCCCTGCACTCAGATGCAGTGGTGGATCCGGGGGAGGGCTCCGTCTCCCTGGGGGCAAATAAACATACGTAACCAGGACTTCAATGGCATTTAACTTTAAACTCTTTTCTTTAAATGTAAGAGGTTTGGCAGATGCTTTTAAACGTAGATCAGTCTTCCACTGGATCAGAAAATTTCATCAAGGTATTTGTTTCCTCCAAGAATCTCACAGTACGTTTGAAGTTGAACAGGTTTGGAGAAATGAATGGGGAACAAACATTTACTTTTCACATGGTACAAATAATAGCATGGGAGTGTGTATTCTAATGCCAGTTAAATTGGACTATAAAGTTCAAAAAGAAATTAGTGATTCTGAAGGTAGACACTTAATACTAGACATATTAATTGATGAAGTAAGATTTATTTTGGTTAATGTATACGCTCCCACAAAAAATAAAGAAAAAGAACAGATTGTCTTCTTAGAAAATTTATTTGAATTATTGTCAGATTACGATGGTGAAAACATCATTATTGGTGGTGATTTTAATACAGTTCTAGATCCAAACCTTGAAAAAAGGGGAGGAACTTATACATCAGTGTCTAAATATGGACAAGGAATAAAGGACTTTCTGATGGAAGAGCTAGAATTGGTAGATATTTGACGCCTCAGAAATCCTGATTCTAAGATATACACTTGGCAACAGAAAACCCCCTTGTTGAATGTAGATTAGACTTTTGGCTGATTTCTTCCTTTTTATCTTCTTATGTTCAGAATGACAAAATTAAACCTTCAATTAAAACTGATCATAGTCTTATATCACTACATCTTTAAGGCAATCTTTTTGAAACCAGAGGATCAGGGTTTTGGAAATTCAATGCAAATTTGTTAAATGATATAGAGTATGTTCAGAAAGTTAAAGATTTAATACAGGATTGTAAATTAAAATATATTGATTTGCAAGACAAGGGACTATTTTGGGATTCTGTGAAGTGCGAAATTAGAGGTATGACAATTAAATATGCAAAACATATAATCTATCAGCAGCGTGCAAAAGAAAAAGAACTGCAACAAAAATTAGATAATATACTCTCTAAAGATACACTGCAAGAAGACGACCATATTAGGGCATCAGAAATTAAGAACAAGTTAACCGAAATAAATGATCGACAAACAAAAGGCGTGATGGTTCGTTCTCGTGCACGATGGACAGAGCTTGGTGAGGAAAACACTCAATATTTTCTAGGATTAGAGAAGAGAAATTATAAAAACAAATGTATTACTAAACTAATTAAGAATAATGTTGAAATTACAGGTAGTAAAGAGATATTATGTGAAGAAGTATTATTTTATAAGAAATTGTATTCATCCAAATAACTGGATAGGGATCAACTTATGTAGGATAATATGGCAAAAGAATTATTAGAAAACTCGGAGATGCATAAACTTAAAGATATAGATAAAATAATTATGGATAATATTATAAGTGACCAAGAATGTTTAAGTGCCTTGAAATTATTTAAGAATGGAAAAAGCCCAGGTTCTGATGGTTTCACAGCCAAGTTCTATAATTTTTTTTTTGAGTGATATTCATGAAATGGTGGTTAATAGTTTAAATTACGGATTTGAAAAACAAAAATTATCCATTGATCAATGTTGAGGAATCATTTTATTAATACCCCAAAAAGATAAATCTCGTACTGAATTAAAAAACTGGAGACCTCTTTCTTTATTGAATAATGACTATAAGTTTTTACCAAAAGTTTTAGCCTTGAGACTTCAGAAATATTTGTCATATCTCGTCCATGAAGACCAGATTGGCTACATTAAAGGGAGATTTATTGGTGAAAATATCAGAATTCTTTCAGATATTATACAATATTATAAGAACAACAATCTATCTGGTTTGTTGCTCCTCATTGATTTTGAAAAGGCCTTTGAAACTATTGAATGGAGTTACATAGATAAAGTGCTTCATGCGTTTAAGTTTGGGCCTATTTTCAGATTTTTAGTAATTAATAACGGTTATTTCTCTGAATTCTTCTCCATATCACGAGGTGTAAGACAGGGTTGTCCCCTTGCACCGTTTCGGTTTGTCTTAGCAGTCGAAACTTTAGCCATCATTATTAGGCCTAACAAAAATATTCAAGGGTTAAAATTTGGTGACCAAGAGATAAAAATTAGGCAACTAGCAGATGATACAACCTGTTACATTTCTGATCAAAAGTCAGCAAATTTGCTATTCAAAGTGTTAGATAATTTTGGACTTTTTCTGGATTGAGTTGTAATATAGAAAAAACAGTTGTTTGTTGGCTTGTGGTACAAAAGTTTGATGAAGCCTGGGATTTACCTGTGTTTTGGAGTGAGGGCGAATTTTCTACGCTGGGTATAACTTTTCATGAACATGAAAATCAAATGAGTCAGCTTAATTACACTACAATATTGCAGTCATTTCAAGAAATTTTGAAAGTTTGGAAAGTAAGAAAACTATCACTTATTGGAAAAAATATAGTTTTAAAAAGTCTCGCCATGTCTAAGCTTCTGTACCCTATATCCACAATGCATACTGATGTAAATTTAGTCAGAATTGTGCAATCTTATATTTACCAGTTTCTTTGGGATGATTCAACTCATAAGGTTAAAAGTGCAGTTATGCATCAGAGAATTGTAAATGGAGGCCTTAAAATTATACACTTTAGTACACAAGTCACTGCTTTGCAGCTTAATTGGGTAAATCGTATTTTCAATAGTAATGATGCAAAGTGGATAAAGGTATTTCAGTCTTTCATTCCTGACATAGATATTAAATATTTGTTCTTGAGTAGGTGTCATTTTGATGTATCACAGTTTAATTTGCCTTTATTTTATCATGACCTAATCTTAGCATGGATACAATTTCGAAACTTTTTTCACCCTAATTCTGCCAGGGACATATGTTTTGAATGTGTATGGTTTAATCCTTTTATTACAGTAGACAGGAATACAATATTTTACAAACATTGGTATAGTAAGGGTATTAGGTTCATTGGAGATTTACTGGATAATGATGGAGAATTTTTGAATACTGAAATTTTGCAAATGAAGTTCGACATTCAAATAAATTTTTTAGAGTATTATTTACTGAGATCTGCTATTCCTAGAGAATGGAAACAAAAACTGCATTCAAGCGTCATACATTATAGAGAAGGCTCTTCTACTTTACATTTTAAGATAGATGGTGTATTAAAAAATATTAAACATATAACTTGTAAAGATTTTTACTGGTGCATTATTGAAAATACTATGAAAGAAGTACCTACTTGTTTAGATAAATGGTGTGAACTGTTTGAATTTGAACTCAAAGAATGGGAAAAGATATTTAGTCTCTCTTTTAAATGTACTATGGAAAGTAAATTGCAATCATTTCAGTTTTCAATTTTACATAGATTTGTTGTTCATAATTCTCGACTTCATAAAATGGGCCTTGTAGACTCTGAGTTATGTAACTTGTGTGCAGAAAAAGACAGTATTATACATAGATATTGGGAGTGCAGATATGTCAATGTATTTTGGTCATATTTTGAGGATTGGTACAACAAATATAGTCCAAAGGAAACCATGACTTTATCAATTAAAGATGTTATTTTTGTCTTTTATCAGAAACCATCATGGTATACTTCAAATTATTGTCTGCTGGTTGCAAAATATTACATCCACAAAGAATTATGTAAAACAGAACAAATTTCATTTGTTGTTTTTTTTAAATTATTTGAAATGCAAAATAACAGTGGAACAACACATATTAAATTCCCAAGGTAAACATCATTTATTTGAAAAAAGATGGTCAAAAATTGTATCAGGATTCCTATTATCTTGTACATTGATATTGATGCGACTGACAATTGTATGCATGGACCTATATATGTGTGAGATGTTCAATAAAAAAAAAAATTGGAAAAAAAACAAAAAAACCCCCAAAACGATGTACGCCTACTTTCTTCTTTTGCTGTAGACTCGATTGACTGACTAATCAGGAGAACCAAAAACCAATAGCCATACCAGTTCTCTTTTTATATTTAGCAGAAATGATATAATTTGGGTTTGTGTCGGTAGGTCTATATATTTTGGAAACACTATAGTCTGTATTAATGAAGAATATTTCAAAGGTTGAGAGGACCGGTTTAAAACCACCAGTTGCCCTTTATGGGTGACTGCCTATCTCAAGTCAGGAGTGAAATTTGTTTCTTCATATTGGTATTGGAAGATGATTGTTGATACTTTGGTAAGTCTGGAATCTCTTTGCTGTCATTGTTGGGTTTGAAATTTATGAATGTGGATCATGTTTTTCTATACCATTTGATAAATACCTCATTGCTATCTTGTGCTGTGGACTGTGTTCTCCGACTTGTAGTTATAATGGAGGTAGAGTGTGTTTACTGTGTTCCAGATTCATAAATATCACAAAAAACGATGTAGGCCAACTTTCCTCTTTTGCTGTAGACTCGATTGACTGACTAATCAGGAGAACCAAAAAGCAATACGCCTGCCAGGTATCTTTTTATTTTTGGCAGAAGTGATAAAAGGAGTGAAATTTCTTTCTCCATATTGGTATTGGAAGATGAATGTTGATGCTGTGGTACCTCTGGAATCTCTTTGCTGTCGTTGTTGGGTTTGAAATTTATGAATGTGGGTCGTGTTTTTCTATACTATTTGACTTAAAGGTGTCATGAAACAAAAGTAGGTCAATAGGTCAATTATCTGGGTCACGGTGATACAATCATGTAAAACTGCATTACACTTCCTGTCTGGGTTGTAATTCTGCTGTCCTTCAAGTTAGATTAACGAAACTTTACACTCAGGTGCATCTAGACATAAGGGTGTGTCATGAACCAAACATAGGTCGCTAGGTCAAGTATCTGGGTCACGTACAGTGACATATCCTAGTAAAATCTTGTCGAGCTATTATTCCTTTACTATTTACCCTAGTTTCATGAAACTTGACACACACATGTATCTTGACCAAAAGGTGTGTCATGAAACAAAAGGAGGTCGCTAGGTCAAGTATCTGGGTCACGGTTATACATTCATGTAAAACTATATTACACTTTATACCCAGGCTAATTCCACTGTCCCTTCAACAGAGTCATGAAACTTAACACACCTATGTATCTAGACACAAGAGTGTGTCACCGTGTCAAGTATCTGGGTCACGGTGATAGCCTATTTTTATTGAGTACAGCCATTCCAAAAAGACCTGTGATTAGCAAGGTTATAAATAAGGTGAGGGAGGCATGGATCGTGAAACTCTGATTGCCTTTTAAATGTGTTTGTGAGCTGACCTGTCATGATCCCAGCACTTAAAAAGGCCTGGAGTGCAATATTGCCCTTAGTAACACATATGATGTGGAAATTGTGTTTTGGTGCAAAATCAAAATACATGTATGAAACAATACTTGGGTGGCCATGGCAACTAAGAGTTACACCAATCATTTTCACGCTAAATTTAAATGACCCAAGATCACAAGGTCCACTGAAGATGTTGGCAAATAGTGTATAGGAGTAGTAATTTCTTCAGATAGAAAATAGTTGGGGTCAAACATTCTGATTTTTGCCCAAAATCACCAGACATAGGGACACAGGCCTACAAATGGTCCAGACTTGAAAATTGAAATATGAAATGTCTGTGCAGAGTATATTTGTTTTAATGGTTTTTTTTAGAAAGTATAGACATTCGAACAATCAAATGGACAAAATTGATGCCACATGATCTTCAAAGATCATAGCAAAATGTCTGTAACATTGTCAACTTGTCCAGTATATAAATGGCAAAATGCGTGCTCTATAAAAGGAATACGATCCTTTTGGCAAAAGTGTATTTCACATAATTCATAGAAACTACACATTTTAAATTGTAACTCAGACAAACTGGAAAGTCTGATGAGACATTTGGTTTTAGTGAATGCGTTTTTTTTTACCAAAGTTTGTTGTGTGTTATACCAAACGTGGTCTGCGTGAAATGTGCAGTTAACTGTTCCTGAAAACTTGAGGGGGGCATGTTTGTGTTTAGAACTGCCATTCACACGTCTTTCCTCTCTCCTAGGCCAGGCTGCTAAAGGAACACACTTCTTTCAAATTATAGTTGAATATTATCAATACAAACTACGAGTGTGTTCAGCAGACGTAGAGGATCACAATAATTGGACAGGAAATACCATTCATTTGTTTTTGTTTAAATTGATGTAAATAAAGGATATCACTCCCCGGGATTCAGTTTGGAGATGCTCATCAGATTTTGATTCCAAATAGAGCATGTTAGTATTCTTAGTTGTAGAATCCGTTGTCTGTTTCACTGTGGTTGGATACCCCAGTTTTAATCCTAGCACAAAAGTAAAGATAGACTAATTTCGTTTTGAAAGGCTACTTTATTCCACGTACACGGCTACGGACAAACAGGCCCCACACTTGGTGCTGAAGACAACATTTCTTAGCTACAGTGGAACTTGTCTTCAAAGATCATAGGAACTGTGCACAATATGAACAGTTCTGAGCAAAGTATCCCAAGTTTTTTCAAGGCATATGCATGTGGTCTGTCAGGACAGGGAACACTATAGCCATTGTGGATTCCTATTTTTGCACGTTGTTAGCTAGTCTTCATGTGTTGGAAAATAATCTATATTCTTTTCTGACATGCCTAAATGCACATCTACTCAATTAAAACAATACTTAAAATTGACAGTATTTTCTCAAATGTCACAAACCTGATACATTACGTTGATACATTGACTCAGGGTTGGCAGTGAAATAGAGCTTAATTGTTTGAGGAGTAGGTGTCATCATGGAGTTTGGTTTACAGTTCCGGTGCAGGATGTACATTGTTACAGTCCTGGTTAGGATTTCACTTGGTCTTTACAGGTGGTCTAGCTGCAACTGTTTATTTTACAGTCACTGGGACTGACTATAATGCCCCAGCTTGTTTCCACTTCAGTTAATCACTGGCGGGTGGTTTAATTAGGATAAGCTGTCCAGCTAGAAAGGGTACATATTGGTTCAGGGGTAGGTCAAATTGTTATCTGAACCTGTACTATACAAATTTAGTAATTATGGTTTGTTTGACAGGTATTATTTTGTCATAATGAAGTTCTGCATTTATAAGCAAAACTTCACGTATTTAGCTAATTCATCATTTGCCACGTTCATATTTATTCATTATTATGTGGGTTGCCTTTGCTTAATATTTAGCTTAGACAATGAGCCACTACTCAGAGAGACATGTACCCGGTACGGGTAAAAGGCTCCGAAACATGTTGAGTAGTTACCTGCTGAAGACCTTTTAGTTTATTTGGGCTAATACAGCCTGTGTCAAAATTTTCCAGAGGAACGTGTGCAATATGGACAATAGGCTAGACAGGGACAGGTTAGCTTATGGAGAGTAAAGAGTTCGGACTGCAGAATAGGGTAATGACTACTAGGAAGTGGTTCTGGGCAAAAAGACACAAATACAATACGAGGGTTGTTCATTAAAAATTTCCCCTGACCCACTTTTTGTGGATTCAGAGGAACGAAACTTGGCATTACTTATTTGTCCTTCTCCAAATAGGCGCCACGAGAGTGACTCACTTCCCCCATCGCTTTAGGCAGCTGTGAAGCCCTCCCCTGTAGAAGTCTGCAGGTTGCCCAAGAAGCCGTGACTTAACTTCAGAAATCAGTGTTTCATCGTCTGGGAAGAGCTTGCCCTTCATAAATAATTTCATATTTGGAACGAGGTGGAAGTCAGATGGTGCCAGATCTGGAGAGTAATGGGGGTGAGAAATGATATCATAGCCCCAGGACCGTGCTTCCCTCAGCAATGTCTGAGTTGTGAACAGGGGCATTAATGGTCTTGCAGGAGGCAAACACCTTTGGTCAGCATGCAGCGCCTCTCTTTTTTGATGGCGTCTCTCAATTTCTGCAGCAGTGAAGCATAGTATGCCCCGGTAATTGTGGCACCCCTTGTCAGGAAACCCTTCAGCACTGACTCCGCGCTGGTCCCAAAAGACTGAGCATAACCTTGCCAGCAGAGGGTTGGACACATGCTTTCTTTGGAGGTGGTTAGTCAATGCTTCCATTACTTCGACTGGACTTTGGTGTCTGGATCGTAGTGATAGACCCATGTGATCAGTCTGGCGAAAACATCCTTCTGGTCTTCTTGGCAAATTGCCAAAAGTGACTGAGATTAGTGAGAGTACTTCGCTCTCTCTTGCTTCTGGAAAGATGTAAGCAATCGTGGAATCCATCACTCAGAAACCTTTTGCATATGCAGATTAGTATGGATGATTTTTTTCCATGGACCCTACACTGATCTTAACATCTTGGGCTAGTTGGCGGACAGTTACGTGGCAATCCTCGAAAATGGCTTCCTACCACTCTCTGGACAGTGGCTTCATCAATGGCAGAGTTTGGTCGCCCAGGAATGGGAGTGGTTACCACTGGTGTGCGACCACACCTGAACTGATGATGCCAGTGCTTGATAACATCATACGATGGGGCATCCTCCCCATAAGTCTCTTTTATCTCATTGAATGTTTCCTTTGGTGTACAGCCTTTCAAATATAGGAACCTGATGACTGCTTTATATTCAACTGGCTCCATGATCACACCTTACTGCACTTTACCACCTGTAAAAGAGAAACTGGATAGAGTTCAGAGCTACAAATTGCCATATAAGCTAAACAGATATATATATATATGAGTATGCATATGCAATTTCAGCCTCCTACTATAATCAGAAGTGGGTTAGGGGAAATCTTTAATGAACAGCCCTCGAAGGAATTAACCTAATTGATCTCCTGCGCCCTTTCCCTACACACACACACACACACACACACACTTGATTTTCTATTGCCAAATTATTTCCATGCATTTCTTTTGTTAATAGCAAGTAGCATTTTTAAGTTTCAAAAGAGAACCTGTGAAACTGAAGTTGATAATTACTATGGTTTAACAGAGTATGCAGAGGAGAAGTCTGTTTCTCTGATGTTGTGGCTTCTGTTTATTTTATCTTCAGAAACCATGCAACAGTGTGACAAGGCTTTCACAGGTCTCTTGACTTGCAAAGTCCATATTCTTTTCTTTTTTCTCTTTTGTCAAGATTTTTTCCTTTTAAATATTTTGGACCATTAACTGCCAAAGTGTCTTTTTTTTATGGAAAACGATGTCCAATTATTTGTTATATCTTGATTGACCAGACAAGATACACGTATACGTCAATTGCTGGTTTTCTTGTCTAGCGTTTTAGCCAGGTCATAAAAAGCGCTCATCGGATGATTTGTTTCTGCTTTGATACCCAAATTTCTGTTCAGCAAAGCCTTTAGCACTCAAAGTGGACCCAACTTGCTGAAATTTATTAAATGAAACTTTTATTTTAGCATACATTCATACTCATGTGATAGTGTAATATAGAGATTTCTAGTTTTCTAAAGTGTTAAAAAACATAACTTGTACCTGCATGGTTGGAAAAAATGAACACTTTTGTGAATTTACAAGAACAAAGCTACAGTATATCTTGTGTAAATATAGTACAGCTGACATTAACATCGTGATTACTTGAGTAATAAGTGTGTTTTATCTTAATGAAACAATGACAGCTGTCTGTTTATTGCTTTCTCAGTTATTTTGGCACATTTTTGTAGTTTTTTTTGAAAAATAGTAAAGTCTCCTTCAATAAAAACCAGAGAGCATATCTGACACAACCTCATTACTCCAAAACTATATTTTTGTCTGAGCATACAGACTTGCAGGAATACAAGGTATCTGGCATTGCAGTACATGCAGATCCATTGGCCATGTTTTCTGATTAGAAGAGTTGTGCTCGCAGGAACAGCTAGTGTTCTTTTTGATTTGACACTATCTGATCAGTGAAAACTGGCTGGTTTATCGTCTTGCTTGTGATAAGCAGTTACAGAATGTGATCCTGTCTTCTGCATCTGTGTAGGTTGTCTTTGTTTGGATAAAGTACCATTGAAGACTTCTTTTTCCATTTTACTTCCAACAACTGAATGCTCCCTTCCTTTCTTAGATCAACATATTTTGCATGTGAGATAATGGTCATCATAGATTTGGATGGAGAAGCAGACATTTTTTAGGATGAAGATAATGTAAATTCAATGCTGGATATTTTGCAGAATTACTCTTTGAGATTGGTAAGAGAGTTGTATGTGAAGCCTGCCCTGGCATTCCAGACTTCTATGTAACAGTTCCAAGAGTCTACAGTGCTGCAAGGGATATTTTGTACTCCTGCAAGGTGGAACCTTGGTTGGTTATTTTAATGGTACTGCACTTTTCTTGCTGGATTGGAACCACCTTGAAGTTTTAGTAATTGACACCAGAGAGTCGCTGGTGGATGTTACTGTCTTCGAACTTTTAGTTCCAGCAGTTTGACCCAAGGGCTCAGTAGCTTTTATCGACTTTGAAACTGGAAGCCTGGTTGTTATACTTGATGATATTAATTTGTGCCTGAAGTGTGGTAACGTTGATTTAGTTGGCCTGGCAGCATTAGTTATCCTGGTTTTTTAGGCATTAAGAACTTGTCTTTTTGTTGAACTCAATCTGAAAATAAGAGCAAAAGTTGTCTTTGTGAAAACTCCGGTCTGCTTAAATCTTGAGGTATTGATAACTGCTGTGGACCTTGGTCTTGATATTGAAAGTGTTTGTCTTGAAGACTCTGGCTTGAATGAACTTTGTGTGGGGGCATCTTTGGCTGGAACTTTGGTTGGCTCTTTTGTGGACACAGGGTTTTTCTTGTTGGATTGGCACCCCCTTGGATTTCTTTTTTTGACACCAAAAAGATTCACTGGTGGATGTTGCTGCCTCTGACATTGTACTTCTGACTGTTTGACCCAATGACTCAGAAGCTTTTTCCTACTTGGAAACTAGAAGCCTGTTTGTTTGTTCCCTTTTATTATATTAATTAGATAATGTCATTACCATATGCCAAACGTAGTCCTAATGAAACGAATCCATGTCAATTCCAACCAAAGGCAATGCGTGCCTGATGCCTGTTAACGTTGATTTAGTTGAATTAGCAGCATATGTATACTGGTAACTGAGGCATTATGCTCAGACAAAGAACGTGTCTTCCTTGTAGATCTGCATCTGGAAATTGGAGCCTCAGTTGTCTTGTAGGAAACTCTCATTCGCTTAAAAGTTGAAGCATTGGTGACCTCTGTGAACTTGGTAATTGAAACTGTTTGTCTTGAAGACTGAGGCTTGCTTGAACTGTGTGCAGCAGCCACGTTGGCTGGTTGTTCTGGTGATACAGTGTTTTTCTCTTTGGATTGGAATGCCTTGTTGTTTCTTTTACTGACGCTGGAGATTTGCTGGTGGATGCTGCTGCCTTTGACATTTAAATAGTTTGACCCAAGCACTGGGTAGCCTTTTCCTGCTTGGAAACTGGAAGCCTGGTTATTCCTTTTGGTGGTATTAGGTCGTGCCTGACGCCTGTTGACGTTGATTTAGTTGCATTAACAGCATAATTTATCCTGGTAACTGAGGCATTATGCTCAGACAAAGAATTTGCATTTATTGATGATCTTAATCTGGAAATTGGTACCAAAGTTGTTTTCGTGGAAACTCCCGTTTGCCTTAAGTTGGAGATCTGAAGTCAGCACCTTTGGATAACCTCGAACCACTTCTTCCTGTTTTTGGATAGTTTGATACTTAAACTACATGCTCCCAAAAATTGAGATGTGTGAACACAAAATTTACATGAGAAAATTGATCTCAAAACGTTCGTTTACACTGAAAAGTTAAAGCAGTGCCGAGCACATGGGGTTTGTTTGCATGGGCATGATAATGAAGCATGTCATTGTTTGCACAGTCATTAGTCCATGACCCCGGGAAACCAATTGACAAGGGTCACTGATTGGGAACAGGAAACCATTAGCCATGGAGAGAAGAATGTGCCAGTTCAGACTAATCACTACCATTGTTCTGATTACTTGGAAATTCTCTATTGGTGGAAAAACAAATTAGTACAATCCACTTACTGTGCCCCAAATATGGAAAGCCACAGGTGAACCCACACCCAAATAAGACAAGTGTGATGTTTCCAAGTTTTAAAAGTCTAGATTTAAGCCACAAAATATATTTTTTTAATAATTCACACAATAATTAAAACACGGGACAGAAGAAATGAGTATGTGTCATATTACAGGCACAAATGCATAAGAATTGAATTTTCTTTCAATGCGATTTTCTCAAAACTGTTTTTTTTGGGTTAACCTCTGCATTTTGTATCTCGCCTGACAAATGTACGAATTGCCCTATCACATTAAAATCAATGGACATCAAATGAAAAATGTCATATCCTGGAGCGGTTTCCAGGATTTTTATCTGACAACCCCTTCCGTGACTTTTAAAGCCATTTAGAGAAAGAAAATGAACAACCTGTCAGGACTAAATTAAAATTTTATAACTTTTTATTCATGCTATTTCAAGACTCATCATTGAATTCCATCCCGGACATGGATATATATTTTAAATTTCTTCTGATTTCAACTTAAGAAATACAATTTTGTGCGACCTTGCACGAAAAATGTGAAAATCCTACCAAGTCAGTAAGAATGCTATAAAATCTCAAAAAAATCCAATCCTGCAAAAAAAAACCCTATGGATACAAATGTATGGATATGTGGTAATCAGAAAATATATAGGTGTTATGTACTTATGTGAAAAAATTAAATGGATCATATCGATCCAAAGTTGCCTGTCTCACTGCGTACTAGCTTCACAGCTTCTACCTTCAGGTTGAGGTACTGATGAATGCAAGGGACTGTGGTTTAGATATTGAAGACTGTGGCTTGACTGACCTTTGTGTGGAAGCTTCTTCAGCTGGAACTTTAGTTGGTTGTTTTGTGGGTAAAGTGATAAAGTGAGTCTTTTACTGGATTGGAACCCCTTTGTTTTTTTATTGATAATAAAGATTCACTGGTGGATGTTACTCCACTAGACATTGTAGTTCTGACTGTTTGACCCAAGGACTCGGTAGCTTTTTCCTGCTTGGAAGTTGGAAGCCTGGTTGTTCCATTTGATGATATTAGGTCGTGCCTGACTCCTGCTGACAATTTAGTTGGCCTAGCAGCATAAGTTATCCTGGTAAATTAGGCATTACGCTCAGACAAAGAATTTGCCTTTTTGGTTGAACCAAATCTAAAAGTTGGAGCCAAAGTTGTTTTTATGGAAACTCTTCTTTGACTTAAAGGTTCAGGTATTGATGACAGTTGTGGACCGTGGTTTAGATATTGAACCTTTTTGTCTTGAAGACTGAGGCTGGACTGAGCTTTGTGTTGAACTTTTTTGGTGGGAAATATTGGCTTGGTCATCTTGTCCCTTGTTATAGTTGGAGATTCTGATTTGGTTGACAACGGTGCAAATGTTTTGTTTGATTTTGTCTTCCTCCTGAAAGATGGCCTCGGTGATAATGTGCCTTGCAAAGTTGTCTTCATTTTAAAGGGAAGGGTTGTTGTGGTTTTCTTAGAGGTTGCATTGATGAAAGTTGCCTGGTTTAATTTAGAGATTGTTTGATATGAGAGTCAAGATTTGGTCCTAAATGAGGTTGTTGATACTGATGTTGAAGGGGAAACTGTGGTAGATACCAGATATCTAACAGAATGTAAAATCTTTGTTGTGACATCTGAAATATGTGTTGCATGTGGAAGTAAAGTTGCCTGCTGTGAACTAACATATTTGATTGAAGGAGATCTAAGCATTGGTTGCAACTTTGTTGGATTAATTTCTAGTTTCTTTGAAGAACTATTAGAATCACTGACAACTGAAGAGTAAACTTTTGAGGAAACAGCAAACCTTGTAGAGGGGGTCTTTGGATTTGCAAAAGAGGTAATCCAAACACTTGGAGTTGGCCTTGAACGCTTCTCTGGAGTTCTTGGAAGGTTGTGTTTCGTTGATCCTGCCACAGAAATCCTGGATGATGGGGTTGATTTACCAGACATGTGTGTGCTAGCTGGAGTCTTTTTGGATGACATCTTTGATGTATTGGTGGAATCCACAGCATTTTTACGGTGTTTTGTTGTGAGTGAATTGTAAGAGTGTGATGAAGTTCGGAATTTCTCTCTGGAGGGACCCATCTGTAGAAGCCACCAAGGGAACTGCCAAGGTAGCTTCGAATTGACTGGTAGTTTTGGGTGAAGAATGGTCGAGGGGCCAGTAGGTTTTAATGATGTTTGTGACCCATAGTTCCATCCCCAGGGTCCAAACCAGAAGGATATGCCTAAAAGCAAAGGAACTGTTTGTCAAGACAAAATGTATAGTCTACATCTTCAAAATAAAAATGACTTAATCAAGAAGAAATATACGGTTATTAATTAAACCCTCCACCTTGTTCAAAATCAAGAATTAGGTGCTGGCTCTATTTTCTGTTCTAGCTATTATCGTATAGTTTGGTGATATGTTCAAAGTATTTCAGAATGTTTTCTTTATGAGCCAAAGGTGAAAAGCTACATCAATGAATATCTTCATCCGTTGGTCAAATTCCATACATTTATAGTATTTAAATTGACCAATTACAATCATTATAGAAATATGAGCAATAAAATAGTCTCACTATTCAAGTCTTTTATGTTACAAATTAAGTGTGCCTACCAACTGTTGACCAGAAATACAGATTGAATATGCTATAAATAAGTGCTGAAGTCATTTTCTTAGAGTAGCATTCTGGTACATTTTGAAAAGCTTTGTATGGGTAGAGTGACCAAGAAATTATTGATTGACAAAACTGAATTGGAGAAAAATAGTTAATTAGTAAACCCATCAGTTACAGAATTTTAACAATATAAGGAGCTATGTAGTTCACATAAACATGGAAATACATGTACCTTGCCTTTCTCCTGAAACATTCTCGTCTCTCTGGGAAATAATTTTCTGTTCTACATTTTCATTCCTCTCTCGTGTGATGTCTATATGCCGAAGTGCATTTATAAAATTGACCTGTGGAAAAAGTTCATTGATACAACGGGTAAGTACAAGAGGCTGAAAACATTGTAAAATGTCTAGGACAAAAAATGCGAAGTCGAACAATATGAATTCTCTAGTTTTATTATGATTGACTTCTCTACATTCTCTGGTCACCCCTTAACGTTATATTATGTCTACCTTAGTTTAAAATACATCATCAAAAGCGTAATGACTTCATTATAAAGAATGTATGGCTGCATTAGATTTGTAACTGACTTGGAATGACCGATTGCACATGGTACACGTGTTTTCACATAAACCAAGGAAATGTATGCTGTGTAATACATGTCCCAAAACCGGATTCTCTACCATAATTGTTGTAGTGTTATGACTATTGTAACCGTTGTTAAAATTGAAGTGATGATGGTGACAGCATGTAGAATTCCTTGAGGGGCTATACTTTATTAGTCAGGTGGGAAGGTTGGGACCTGACTGGCCCCGAACTCTTGGAAGTGCAATATTTCCAAATATTCCAATTCCCCTTGGCTTCAACGTGATCGATTAGAATCAACCTTTCATGAGGACAGGGAAGAAGACAGGATTTCAGTTACATAAGAACAGACAAATAAGAGGAGGCAGTTGAAGAAGGTCTACATAGAAATCGCTGACGTAGGTTACTGAATGTATATAGCCTACTCTATTTAGCTAAATTAAGATGCTGTTTACCATTAAGCAAAAGCCGTCTTTCTGGTGTATTTTGATATGATTTTATATGACTAAATTTTCCTCGCCGCTCTTACGTGAATTCTATAACAGCACAACTTTCCGTATGGATGAAGGACGGTTTCTGGCACTGGTTTGCAACGCATTAAAATGCAATGTTAGAATGTTAAAGTAAGATGAACAAACTCGGCCTTGGACAATTAGTCAGCGTGCATTCATACACGGATTGTTTTGACCATTAGGCTCAAGAGCAAATATCTTTGTAACAGAAAGCAGAGACAACATTGGTAGCGGGTTTCTGGTGTTGATGAAATGGAAGTGTTGTGGGATATGAAATGGAAGTGTTGTGGGATATTTGACTTTGCAGGATGAGTTTATGGTACAAACTAGAGTGACTCCCGCCCTTTTCTATGTCGTGGGTGAGCCACAAAATAAAAGTAAAATTTTAATTTATGCTAATTGGGGGCACTTGAAAAGTTAAAATTTTGAAAATCTTCAAAACTATTGTATGTAGAGGTGAAATTCCAAGTTCAATTGGTTTTTGCTTTAGGCACATCCAATAAACCACAAATATATGTTGTAGAATTTTAATTTATATTAATTAGGGGCACGTGAAAAGGTTAAATGTTGACTATCTTCAAAAATATTACAGGTAGAGGAGCCATTCCAACTTCTATTTGTAGGTTTGTGCAGCAGGCACATCCAATGACTACAAATAAAAGTTGTACAATTTTAATTTATCCTAATTAGGGGCACATGAAACGTTTAAAGATTGAATATCTTCAAAACTATTATATGTAGATTCGCCATTTCAAGTTCAATTTGTAGGTTTTTGCTGTAGGCACATCCAATAGACTACAAACGGAAGCTGTAAAATTTTAATTTATGATAATTAGGGCATTTAAAAACGTTTAAATGTTCGATATCTTCAAATCTGTAATCTACTCCCAGCCTTCTCTAAAGTGTTCGAAAAAGTAGTTTACCATCAGTGATATGACTTGTTTCAACTGACTGATCTATTTTGTGACAGCCAGTATGATTTTAAAATGTTTCATTCTTCTGAAACTGCAGCACTTTAATTCATTGGTGCTATTTACCAAATCCTTGATATAGGAGAAATACCAATTAGTATATATTTGGACTTATCCAAAGCTTTCGGTACCCTGGATAGCAAAACTTTACTTTACTAATTGCAATATTATGGAATACAGGGTAAATGCCCTCTACAAGTGATCATAGGAACTCACGAAAATGACCACGATAACGATTCTGTGGCTTTATACGATTTCATAATTTCATTTGCGATTCTGTGCACACATTCCATTCAGTATTATTCTGTCTATCATTTCATCCAATTTTGTGCACAAAAATGGATAAATCTGGTAGGATCTTGAGAACTGAATACCGTTTCTGTCGACAAAATAGATAAGATGATTTGAATTTTGTGATAATAATTTCGACAAGATTAAAAGATTACTCGATGTCGCGGGGAAAATAAGAAACCTTATTCCATTTTGTGGACAAAATATAAAACTATGCACACAGAAATGAAACAACAGGCTTCAATGAATTCCCTGAAACTGATTGAATTTCGTGATTTTCTTTCCCAATTTCGCCCATAGAATCGTATAAAGGTTACAATTTCGTGAAGATTTGTTCGTTCAATTCTGTGAACTGTATATCATATTCTTGGGGACAAAGGTGATAAACTAATTGACAATTTTGTTGACAAAATCGATATGGATTTTCTACAAAATCCTAAGTGAATTAAATTTTGTGGACAAAATCGGCAGACTTACAGGATTTTGTGAACAAAATTGGTAGGCTTACACGATTTTGTGGACAAAATTTGTAGCTTTACTCAATTTCTTGGACGTAATTGATAAACTTGCTCGATTTCGTGAACGTGATTGATAAACTTATGGATTTCGTGAACATAATTGAAAAACATGTGGATTTTGTGGACAAAATTGATACACTTAACAATTCTGTTGACGAAATTGTTAGAGTTTACGAATTTCATCCCCAAACTGAATTAAAATAGCCACAAAATTGATGTTACACTTGGCACCCCATAGCCCTCGCCTCATATGTAAAGTTGCTAATCAAAAGTCTCAGTTTGGAATGAATGAAGTCAATAAGAATAGGCTATCATTGTGACCCAGATACTTGCTCTAGTGACCTACTTTTGTTTTGTGACACACCTTTAGGTCATGATATATGTGAGCGTAATGTTTCATTAAACTAATTAACTAGTACATGAATTATAGCCTGGACACTATTATAAAAGGATATTTCGCTCTGATCCAGATACTTGACCTAGTAACCTACTTTTAATTCATAACACACTTCTTCCCAGATGCACGTGTGTGAAAAGTTTTATTAATCTGAGTTGGAGGACTAGCAAATTATGGTCAAGACACGAAAGTTGGACACACAGACGCAATGACGCATAATACTTGATCTAGTGACCTACTTTTGTTACATGACAAATCGTTTGGTCAAGATATATGTGTGTATGAAGTTTCATGAAACTAATTTAATAAGTAAAGGAAATACAGCCTGGACATGATTTTACCAGGATATACCCCTGGCCCAGATATTTGACCTAGTGACCTAGTTTAACTTCATGACACACCGTTGGGTCATGATATATGCATGTGTGAAGTTTCATGAAACGAAGTTAAAGATTAAAAGATTAAGGGAATTATATTCCGGACATGAACTTACAAGGATATATCACTGTGACCCAGATACTTCACTTAGTGACACGCTTTTAAGCTTGACACACCCTTGTGTCCAGATACACAAGTGTGTAAAGGTTCATGGTTCTAAGTCAAAAGACAACAGAAATACAGGCCAGACATGAATTGTAATGTAGTTTTACATGATTGTATTACCTTTAGGTCAAGATATCTGTGTGTGTGAAGTTTCATGAAACTAAGTTAAAATAGTAAAGGTATTATAGCCCGGACACAATTTTAAAAGGATGTATCACTGTGATCTAGATACTTGACCTAGTGACCTACTTTTGGCACATGACACACTCCATCCATGTTTAAATTTGGTGTGGGACTAGGATCTTTAGAGCAGTAACGAGAGGATACCATAAATAAAATCTGTAAGACCTCTGATAAAACCTGACATATTAAAACACCTGCAAATATTACGTATAAGATACTTTTTATATCGAAACCCCCCCCCCCCCCTGTTTTTAAATCCAGTGTTCAAAGCCCCCCACCCCCTTCAAAGAAGCCCGGTTGACGGTACTTGAAGAATTCACATGAAATGGTATATGCATAAATATACGTAAACTTGTCAAATTCAAACTTAAACTTACTCTGAGAAACGGAATACTTAAATATTCATCTCCCTTTCCCGCACAGAGACCAAACAGACCTAGAGAAGATTTGCTTGAAAGCGCATCTGTCTCTGTACCTTCTAAACGGGCAGTGTTGCAATACCTACAATTTGAGCCAGACATAACTAAAATTGGGCCAAAATTGACCATGTTATGCCTAGATGAAAATTTCAAAGGCACAAATGATCTTGACCTTTGATCTTTAGAGGTTACATGTAAATTAAAAAAACATACAGTGTTGCAATATCTACGATGTAAGGCCACCATGAACCAAATCATGGATCTCTTTCTGTTCGTGCAAGAACAGATCGCTGCATGTTTTTATATGTAGCAGGCTGGCTATAGTTCCCACTGTTGCTGCACAGAGCTGTCCATGCACCATGACTGGCACTGGTGTCCTAGCTGCTCTTCTTTTGCCGGAGGCTCTCATGAGTCTGCTGGGATTATCAATTCCAAGGGGGGGGGACTGTCACAGCCACTTATTTATTTATATATTAAAATATACTCGTACTTGGTAGCCCAATCAGCCAAGGCTGTTCTTACTTGGGGCCCAGTTACACCACAAAAGATATACAGATATACAATAAACCATGATAAAAAGTTACAAAGGTACTCACAACACACAATATACAATTCATTATGAAAAATGATGAAACATTCCACAAGATCACGATTACAACTATTTGCACTTATTACATGGATTTGAAATATACCCCTTGTATCTATTTTTAAAAAGCTGGACGGAGTCCGCCGATCGGACCTCTGTCCGTAGCATGGCCAAGTCTTGGTACAAAGAAAAGAAAGCGACTGTTTAAATTTTTCGGTGCGACGTCAACTTATATACAAATTTTGGTTTTGATGACTTCTAGTGTTTGGCTGGTGAATTTCATTACACAAAGTGAACTTGTTTGCCAAATATTGCGGGGCTGCTGAATTCAGACATCTGTAGGTCAAGGTTGCCAAATGAAAACGTCGTCGCTCCTCTAATTGCTGGCAACTTAATTCCTCTATGATCAATTTAGGGCTCACGGTATAATCAAAATTACCACTAACAACCCGTGCAAATCGATTTTAAAGTCTTTGTAAAATGTTTTAATACTTTTGACAACAATTCCCCCAAACAGTATCACAGAAATCGAAATATGGTACAACAATACTGTTGTATACGGCATTTAATAAATTAGATGGAAGGCCTGAGCCTTCCTAAGAATCGTAGTTTAGGGCTGACCTTTGAAACGATGTAGTTTATATGGGAACACCAGGACAAATTAGAGTCTACGACAACGCCTAAGAGCATAGATTCTGTTACAATGGACAGCGATTTACCGTTGAGTGTTACAGAAGTCTCCTCATGACCGACGCGTTTGTGATGTTCCAATGTCATGATACCAGATTTTGGGATATTAAGGATTAGTTTATTAATGGAAAGCCAGTTGGACGCGTCACTGAGGTCAGATAGTACCTGCAGTTTTACTTCTGTAACCATCGGACACAAACAGTAGATAGTGGCGTCATCAGCAAACAGTCGACATTTACAATATTTCATTGCAGATGGAAAGTCGTTAATGTAGATTAAAAGCAGAATAGGTCCCAAGGTAGAGCCTTGGGGAACTCCCAACTTTATATTTTGTACTTTAGATAGACGACCATTACCACTTCTGGGTAGAATAAGCCTGCCTTGTGTGCTCTTTACTAAAAGTAGACTACATACAGTGCTCACTTGGTTGGACCCAGCAAAGTATGGTCTTCCAGTCCTCAATGACTGTATTTTACAAATTTGTGAATTTTGAAACATTGTGTGGATTTGTGTCACCTCAGAGGACAATTTCATATCTTTGTTTATTTGCAACCAGTAAGATGAAGGCTGTAATTATCATGAATCCTGTTCTTCATAGCCAAGACGAGAAACACTGAGACAATATAGTGCTTGTCCCAGTACAAGTGCATGTACATTTAGTTTTGTTACCAGGTCTGGTAAAATTTGTTAATAATAAAGAAACAAAACAGTTTTTTAATTGCATGTATACACATCCCCTTGAATTATAATATGTATACATTGTACATGTATATGTGCATATATGGATAATGTACTTGTATATGCACATATACTCATCCATACAACCCAGAAAAACTGACCCTCCCAGAAGTGGGCACTCTTCTCTGGTCCCAAGGGTGCCCATTGTAGAGAGGTTTCACTGTATAAGTAAACACTGGAATTGTGTGCCTTGAGTAATTATGTCTGGTCAGGCAGTTTGTTTTTCCAAGAATTCTTTCTTTCTTTAAATTTGTCTGGGTTTTTTCTGGGACACTATTATTTCGAAAACCACCAAACTTGACATGGTAGATGACTTACCAGTGAAATTGTGTAGCTGGTTTGGAATAGGCACGATGTTTAAAATTATTCAAATGAGGGGCAAATCATATTCTAAAAGCTCCATATCTTCCAAACTATTGCAGAGGGACACAGTTTTTTCAATTGGCATATGCAGGTTTGCGACACCTGCCAATATAATGGATAGTACATGAAAGTTGTAGAATTCCAAATTATGCTAATTAAGGGCATTGAAAAATTTAAAAGTTGAATATCTCCAAAAAGATATATAGAGTATTATAGAGAGAGAGATACCATTCCAACATCAATTTACAGTTTTATGGCAAAGCTGCATCCAATGAACCATGAATCAAAGTTATAGGATTTGAATTTATGCGAATTAGGTGAATATGCAAAATTTAATTATTGAATAGCTTCAAAACTATTATATATGGAGGTGTCATTCTAAATTCAGTTTGTCGGTATGTGAGAAGCCCCATCCAATAAACCAAAGTTGTAGGCTATTAATTTATGCAAATTAGGCAAATACACAAAATTAAAACGTTGAGTGGCCTAAAAACTATTATGGATAGTAGTGTCATTCAAACTTCCCTTTATTAGTTTGTGACATGGCCACTTCCAATGAACCAAGAACCATAATTGTAGCATTTTAATTTGTGCAAATTAGGCTAATGCGCGAAGTTTAGATTATGTTGAACAAGGGCAAAGTGTGGCATTTCAAACGGTCCCATTTTGAAGGCACCCTGACAGATTTGCTGTGAAGGAAGTTTTCTTTTCTAGTTGTAAACTGTTTTTACCGTCCACCTTTAGTTGATTGTATGTTTTTATGTCTTGTAATGTGGGAATAAGTAGCCTGCTGGTTTTTTTTGTGTGTACTTCACATCGACTTTAAATAAAGGTAAGTCTATGTCTATGTCAAACATGGTTAAACTTGGATGGAGATTGACACAGTTATGACTGAATGAAAATTTCAAAGGTCCACGTGACACTGACCTTTGACCTTAAGAGGTCACATGTAAATTACAAAAATTTGCATTGTTGCAATACCTACAATTTTGGTCCAACATAGTTTGCATGAAAATTCCAGAGGTTCAAATGATCTTGACCTTTGACCTTTTTCAATGTTCTGAAATTCGCCCCACTGTTGATTGCTTTGCTTGTAATACTTATCTGCATATTTATTGCCTTTTGTCTATTTTTATCATAGTTATTTGGTTGGTTTTTTTTACCGAACTGATTCCGTATTTTATTGAATCCGCGTATAACATTAATGTCAAATTAAAATACGTTGCCCCAGCGACAGTATTTGATGTTAACCTAAGCTGATGTCATCATGTCATGTCATCTTTGAATGTTAATTTATCGCGCGTATGTTTTTGACATTGTATCATAATCTGTGTCGTTACAAACTAAGTATCGTTTGCATTGTACAAACTTATGCGTCGAATAAAGTTGAAGAAACATATATATATATATATATATATATATATATATATATATATATATATATATATATATATATATGTGTATGTGTGTGTGTGTGTGTGTGTGTGTGTGTGTGTGTGTGTGTGTGTGTGTGTGTGTGTGTGTGTGTGATTTTAATATGTAGGCTTATATATTACATTGGTACGGTTTGATTTTGTTTTGCGAAATGTACGAACAAACAATTACCGCTCTTGATGATATGGAACAGACAAAAAGAAAAAACTCACCAAAAGAGGCATCCGATCCTCCACTGTTTTAGATGCATCGATGCCGGAAAATAAAAGCAGCATTGACGAAAGTAAAACGAGTTCCTTCATCTTTAACCCCAGGAAAGGAAGTGAAATCTCTCTTAAGAACCGACAGTGCCTCAACTCACTGGACCGATGCAATAGTATTTTTTACCTCGTACTGTGGTTTCTATTATCAGTGATTGTTGTATACCTTACAGTGATACCGTGTGTATGTGACTGACTATATCCCTGAAGTTTTTATAGCATAAATGATTCCTCCAATGGGTAAGCTAATAAGGCACGCCACATTCCACGTGTTCTCTCAGTGGTCTGGAACAACGGGTTATCGCATGTCTCTTTGATGTGTGCATTATGCGCCCCGTGCGTAAACATATCTTTTGCAAGCTGTGTCAAACCACGTGCATATGGTTAGAGCAACAGCAGAATTAGAGTTCGCATAATGAAATCAATGTAGGGTAAGTCACAAAAGACAAAGCCATAATATAACTGCTAGCATGACAAAACACAGAGAACATATAAACAGCAGAATGACAGCACATCAGTAAAATACAATGATTAGAATATTTAACACCGAAAACACCCCAAATATTCTCGACTGTCAAATTTGTGTGTACGCAACAGTCGGATTGACACCTCTATCTGTTCTAATTTTGAAAAGAAAATTAAAAAAAAAAAAAAAACATATTTAACGAGCCAATAAGTGTGCCCAGAAGGAAAAACATTATTGTTAGTGATACATTAACTGCATTGAATGCTGGGAGTTTTTCAAACTGTAAGTCTTGAATATCTTCAAATCTATGGCAAAGAGAAGTGTTATTCCAACTGTTGCTTGTGCATATATCAAATGTGAAGCATCTGATCCAGGATATAAGCTTTTAGCGTTTGAAATCGGGCTAATTAGAGGCATTTCATGTTTAAGAACTTGAATATCATCAAAAGTAAAGACTCAGATATACAATCAGTTCCAAGGTTTACATAAACAGCGAAACCTCTCTGAGAGTACTCAGAATTAGAACTGATAACACGTGCCCTCAGTAGGTAGGCGACCACTCCAAAGACGGCTGGCTTTTTAAGTATTGACGACAAGTACCTGCAGTAATTAACATTGTTTGTGCATCAATATACAATGTATACATAATGTTATGATCTAAGGGGACCTAACTACATAAAAACATATTTATCTTTGTTCCTTTGTCATATGGGAAAAGAAGACAACACAACTAGACAAATTTAATTTGCTTGTAAGCAAATCAGTCTGTGTGCCTGGAAAACTTTTAAAGATTGCCTTTTCAGTATTTATCTAACTTCTGCAACAACATTTTTTTCATGTGGCTATGTCAAAAACTTATAAATTGAAGTAGGAAAGGCACCTCAACCTATTACAGTTTGAAGCTATTCAAGATTTTAATTTTGTATATTTGCCTGATTCGCATAAATCAAACTGCTGCAACTTTGATTCATGGGTAATTGAAACAACAACCCTACAAATGTGTCATCTGAAGTTTGAATGACACCTCAGTCTATAATAGTGCTGAAGTTATTCAAGATTTATATTTTATGTATTCACCTAATTTGCATAAACCCTTTTGTCACATGGAAAAAAGAAGAAAACACAACTGCAAGAACTGATGAGACACATGAGTGCCCATGAAGAACACACCTCACTGTACAAGTTACAAGAAGAAAAAGGAACATCCAAAGTCAGCCACTGCAGGCTGGAGCCAATCACTGGCAAGCCTGATCCACACTTAATTGTTCCTCACTCCAGTTCTGTGACAATAAAATCCACATACACGTAGTTGTCAGAACAGTCAATGCAGACAGGAAGCCTGTTGCACTTATATATACATATATATGAAACCTGCAGCAATTGTGATGCAGCGACCCAATTATTTGGGCCTTGAAGATCATTTCAGCAGGAACAGTAAAAACATTCTCAATGTTGAGGACCTATGCTGCCACACAGTTTTTGAGCCTTTTTTCTTTCATTTGCTGCAAGACCTAAACCTTTCAAAGCAAACATTCAATTGCACTTTGGACAGTAATTTACCTAGGTGATAGATTCGGACAGTGGACGCTAATTATGGATGCAAAATAGTTGCATAACAGCAGGGAGGTAGATAACAGTAAACAGCTGGTACATGACGTAGTAGAGGGAAGGATGTGTATTATAGAAACTCTACTAAATATTCACTGAATTTAGCACCAATTGAAACTCCTCAACTTTGCATGTCATTGCTCATGACACTAAGATTTTAATTTTGAAATAGTGCTAGTATTCAAGAAGACAAAGTATGCTTCCATCGGATTGGTTGTGCCGGAAAATCAACTTAAAATCTTGAATCATGTTTCTAAAGCACACCTCTACTGGAATATGGTTCCTCTGATAAAGGATATATAACAGATAGAGGTGTTAATTCAACTTCAGTTCTTTGACTTATGCTATTAAAGCAAATCTGTTTGTGTGCTTTCAACAGTTGTAAATATGGTTACATGAAAATTTCTAATTCCAAAGACCTTTACCTTCAGAGGTCACATGTAAATTACAAAAATGTGCAGTGTTGCAATACTTGCAATTTCATCCTAACTTGATTAAAATTGGATAAAAAAGGGTCAAAATAACCTTGACCTTTGACATTTAGAGGTCGCATACAAGTTACAAAAATGTGCAGTGTTACAATATCTGCAATTTGAGCCCAACATGATCAAAATCAGATAACAATTTTACCGAGTTATGGCTAGAAGAATATTTGACATATCAAAATGAAATTGACCTTTGACCTTTAGATGTCACATGTAAATTACAAAAATGTGTAGCGTTCCAATACCTACAATTAGAGTCCAACATGATTAAAATTGGATGAAAATTGACCAAGTAATGGCTGTATGAAACTCGCAAAGGTCCAAATGACCTTGGACTTTGACCTTTAGAGGTTACATGTAAATTACAAAAATATGCAGGGTTGCAATACCTCCAATTTGCGTCCAACATGGTTAAAATTTGATGAAAATTGCCAAAAGTTATGGCTAGATGAAAATTCCAAAGGTCCAATTGACCCTGACCTTTGACCTTTGAAGTTTAGGGGTCACATTTAAATGACAAAAGTGTTGCAATACCAACAATTGGGAGTCCAGTATGGTTAAAATTGGATGGAAATTGACAGAGTTATGGGTGGATAAAAAAATTCAACGGTGCAAATGACCGTGACCTTTGATCTTTAGAGGTAAAATGTAAATTTAAAAAATATACAGTGTTACAATATAGGCAATTTGGGTCCAACATAGTTAAAATTGGATGAAAATTAACCAAGTTATAGCTAGAAGAAAATTTCAAATGTCAAAATGACATAGACCTTCCACCTTTACAGGTCACATGTAAATTACAAAAATGTGCAGTGTTACAAACAGTAATTGAAGTTGAATTGGTTACCAGTACTTATAATAGCTTTAGAGATATTCAAGATTAAATTTTCAAACGGGCCTAATTTGTATAATTTTCAAAATCATCACCCCTCTTCATAAAAAGACATGACTTCATGTCTGGAGCTATAATAATGGCAAGTTTGGAGTTTCCAAATGTAATAGTGTCCAAAAAAAGGCAAGAAAGAAAGAAGGAATGAGGGAAAGAAAGAAACCTAACAAAATCAGATTATCAGTGTTGGCACACAGACATTGATATAGATATAAATATAAATTTGTCTGTTATTTAAAATCTCGTTACCTATAGAACACAGGTGTGTCTTCTATGAATACAAAGCATACAGCTGGAAATAAGGACGAAATATAAAACTTTAAATATCTGTCCCCGTTTGAGTTATTGTCCATGTCCTGACCTCGGTACCATGTTGAGTAGGACATATGACAAGTTTAAACTGTGCCTAGGGTTTAATTGAAATCTGAAATTGTCTCTGTTTGTGGTTTTATTATTCTGTCAGGTAAATGTTGAATATATAATAAATTACACTTGGCATGGAACAGCCGGTCTACAAAACAGTTCCTTGCATCATATACTTTCCTGCTCTTACGTACTAATAGGTCCCATTGTCGTGTATACCATTTTATGTTTATTAGGTACTTCAATAGGTTTTTTTGTATTATTTTGTGAGGTAATGTTGGTCTGCACACAACAAGCGTACACACTAACCTTTAATGGATTCTAAAGTCAAATATCAAGGACCAGTTGCATATCTATGTTTACCGGCCGTTGTAGTCGTAAATTACTGTTAATGTTTGCGCATAAATATCCAGGAGTATTGAACTGAGCAAGGGATCAAAATACAGCAGTATTCCACGCACTGTTGTCACTTACAAGTCAGAGGCAGAGCAGTGAACTTATCTTGAAATATTGCTAAACATACTGCTCACAAACTTTAGATCGCACCACGTGAACTGATGAGCGCACTTTCTGCTACTTTCAATTTCATGGAGTACTTTATCACAATTATATCATTTTTTTGTGCATTAATATATTATGTATTTCCCTACATGATGGTTCAATGGTTATAGTAATAATTCCACACTGCAGTAATTTGAACTTCCAACAAGAGTGTTAAGTTTCAGATTGTACAACCTGCGCCTGTTGTATCGTGAGTTAGTTTTTATTAAAGATATATGATACCTTTTAATCCCTGAATTAGATATGTTATATGTCTGCAACGACAAACGCAATTTTATACATATACTTTTTGTCTAGTAATCTATCAAAATACGCATAAATGTTGTGTGTTATGCATTGAATCAAACCAGGAAATGCGTAGAAGTATTTTTCTCCATATGATGACCATAGAAGTATTTTTTGTCCATGATGACCATATCTTTAGTTTTGTACACTAACATTTACATTTACAGAATACACATACATAACCAGGACAAAATGGCATTTTCTCAACATGTTGAAAACATCTTTTCGTATTAAAATTATTATATAAGTAATGTACATAAAATTCTCAATTTGTCTCTGAAAAAAATTCTTTCAGTGCTAATATGGACAAAAACTAGAATTTGGGTCCAACATGGTTTAAATTGGATGAAGATTGACAGAGTTATGGCTGGATAAAAATTCCAGAGCTGCAAATTACATTTGACTTTAAGAGGTCACATGTCAATTACAAAAATGATAAGTGTTACAATATCTACGATTTGGGTCCAACATGATCAAAGATGGATACAAAGTGACCGAGTTATGGCTGAAAGAAAATTTCAAATGGAAAAAATGACCTTGACCTTTAGATCTCCCATGCAAATTACAAAAAATGTGCAGTGTTACAAACATATTCACATAATTTTCAAAATCATCACCCCTCTTCATAAAAAGACATGACTTCATCTCTGGAGCTATAATAAGGGCTATTGGAGTTTCCAAATATATTAGTGTCCGAGAAAATTGTCGGACAAAATTGCTGGGGGGGAAGAGAGAGAGAGAGAGAGAGAGAGAGAGAGAGAGAGAGAGAGAGAGAGAGAGAGAGAGAGAGAGAGAGAGAGAGAGAGAGAGAGAGAGAGAGAGAGAGAGAGAGAGAGAGAGAGAGATGAGAGAGAGAGAGAGAATCTGTGTTGATGAAATTAAGAAACCCAACAAAAAGAATGTCTGTTGGCACACAGACATAATTATGCTTATCAAAATTTATTTTAAATATCATTGAGAAATCAGCCTGCCTGCAGTTAGGACAATATTAGAGTGGTTGAGGGTCAACACCTTTCCTCGGCTCATGTAGCAAAATGCGTCGAGGTAAGTTGTTGACTCAGAATCTTACTTAGCGCTGAAACGTGTACAATTTTGGGATATGTAAATGGTATTCGATCAATTTCACAAGCCTGGTTTATTTTTTACTACATGTTTAAGGACCTTGTTGAGTTGGCGGCTGTGTTGACATTCCTTCTGTTATCAGGATAAAGCCACTTCATCAATATCTCGTCTGACCCACCTGAATCGGTTGCTTGGGACTCTCATTCACATGCGTAAGCATAAATATAGTCTAGGAGCATGATACAGACGCGAATGCCTTGTGTTGATGGTGGCGAAAATCGTTGGGAATTTGGACAGTAACAATGTCCTTGCAGACACACCCACCCTACCGAGGTCGCGGACCGGACGGCCGTTCACAGACTGAGAGTGATCCAGCAGCGTGGACTTTGCCTTACGATGTTCACTACCCACAGCGAGTGAAGTTTTCACGATCCAACTTGCCATTCTTACGATACACACACGAACCACGGTTGTAAGTCATCTACTGGTGTATATGATCCATAGTTTTGAAACAAACTTTTTGAGTGGAATGTCAAGAATGGAATTGATATGGTATTATCTTACGATCCGACAGGTAATCGGTCAGATATGGAGCCAGAAAAATGTGAGGAAATGCCATAAAACGAAGACCCAAGATCTATATGTGAGGGTCCAGGAGTAGACTCTCGGGCACCCTTCCCGTAACCCTTGCTTTAGAAAGTCGAGTTCTGTGCAAAGAGTTCGGTGACGCTGGCTCAGCAGTTGCCTACACAACAACTGCCCTCTTTGGAGGAAGACGAGATTTAACTCAATAGGCCAGTTAGCGAAGCAGACAAATTTGGCAGCTTCTTGCACTGAAAACAAAAAAGCAGTTAAAAAAGTAACCTCAGAATTGCCATAGGGTAACTTCAAAATCGACAGGCCGTGTAGTAAGTATGGGTGACATAACTGATATTAAAGCGACATTATTGATGTCAAAGTAACATTAAAGTTTCCACTTTGACGGGATATATAGATGGAAAGATAGATAGATAGATAGATAGATAGATAGATAGATAAAGAGACAGAGACAGAGATAGATAGATAAATAGATAGAGACAGAGATAGATAGATAGACAGACAGACAGACAGATAGATAGATAGATGGAAAGAGATAGATAGATAGATAGATAGATAGATAGATAGATAGATAGATAGATAGATAGATAGATAGAAAAAACAAAGGAAGAATATGACAATTTAATTATCATTGGTAATAGAGATTGAAAGGAAGTCAGCTGAGCTCACTGAGATAAGAGCAACGTTTCAGATCTTTATCGTCATTAATTATGATGACCTTTGCCTACATTGCATACTCAGCATGTCTGAATGTCTGCTCACGAAGTAGAAATAATGTTAACGTATGACTTGTGAATGACAGACATTCATGAAGTTGGGGTGATCATGACCTTACATGTACACAAGATAGCAGGATAATTCAAATTAGCATATAACAGACGTTTTCCAGTGATTGCAAGGTTTCGAGCAACAACGCCAAGCCCCCCCCCCACCCCCTACGATGCTCTTTAGAATCATCTGGTACAGCCCTAGGGGTAGAGCCCAAGAGAGCACCTCTATTGGGTATGCCATAGAGGATTCCTCCATGGGTACGCATATGCATGCACCTCTTAAATTGCCCCATTTGATTGGTTTAGATGAAAACATCAGATTGCTGCTTCTTTATTTGCGTGTTTCTCTCTGCACTTCGTTTTCACAGCTATGTTGCACTTAAGTTTGAATTATATATATACATATATATATATATATATATATATATATATATATATATATATATATATATATATATATATATTATAGATTATAGCATGCTTTGTTGACGATATAAAGTATATCAACGAGCACTGGATATCATATAGCAGAACGAGGGAGCGAAGCGAACGAGTTCTGCTATAATAGCCTATATGGTATCCAGTGCGAGTTGATTACTTCATATCGTCTACAAAGCATGCTGTAAAAAATGTATCTCATGTTTGGGTCGATTTGTACATTTCAGTACACAAAGCAAAAATAAGAACGACATTTGCAGAAAGTTTTACTCCTCATCAACACAATTACCGATGAAACCGGAAGAATACCATACCACCGCGGCACAATACCGATACATAATATCGCGGCACTGTAGCTTTTATGCATATGATACGGTATTTATACAAGCCTGTTATAGTACTAAAATCGACCAAAACATGAGATTAATATCAGCCAAATAGGAATGGTCACATCTTATTCCCAGTTCCTCCCTGTTCCTGGAATTGAATTCGCCACCAAATTACGGTAACAGCGGTCATTATAGGTCAGGCCCCTTCAAGTTCAACGTGACGCATAGCACTGCGTAGAGATCAATGTTGCGGGCGCCAGTGCTGGCATTGATTATGTCTGGGTGCCAACCCAAACATTTCTTTCTTTCTTTCTTTCTTTCTTTCTTTCTTTCTTTCTTTCTTTCTTTCTTTCTTTCTTTCTTTCTTTCTTTCTTTCTTTCTCTTTCTTTCTTTCTTTCTTTCTTCTTTACAACCAAACTTGTCCGGAGCTTTTCTCTGACACTATTATTCCGAAAACCACCAAACTTGCTACTATGACTGACCCACCAGTGAAATTATCCACCTGACTTGGAATAGTCATGATGTTTAAAATTATATAAATTATGGGCAATTAAAATTTTGAAAGCTTTATATCTCCCAAAATATTATAGACAGACACAAAGTACTTTGGAACTGCAAAGTTGAGGAACACATCACCAAGAAAACAAGAAAATAATTTGTAACAAAGGCAGTAAAAAACTACTGGTCTAAAACAACTAACATAAGTGACAAATTAAGGACATGTAGACACCGTGCCAATTTTTTAGCACAGAAAAGCCATGGTTAACCAACTTAAGAATCAGTAGTCACAGATCGAATAGGGCAATGTCCACAGCAGTGGTTCTGGACGAAACGACACATAGCATATAACCTTTATTGCATGAATGCTCCATCTGGAGTATATAGTAGGTATTACAAAGGAGGGCAGGCCCAGGCTACATCTAGATGGGTGCCACGGGTCTGGCCAGTGTCGACATTATATAATACAGGATTCTGTATTTACAATATTGAAATAATAAATAGATAAATAATATGAAGTACCCTGTTTAATAAATAACAATAAAACAAACAAACAAACAAACAAACAAACAAACAAACAAACTAGGATTGCACATTAAGTTTGTCCCTCTCATCTATGGTAGAGTCAACGAATTTCAGCACTTGTTTAGTAACGTAGAGCCCCCCCCCCCCCATTACAGGTCATCAAGAATGCAAATTGGTCTCTTTCTGTAAGGGAGGGCAGGCTGTAGTTTTGAAGGGCGCCAAACATCTCATTTCGCGGTGTATTATATTTAGGGCAATTCAACATAAAAAAGTTCTTCTTCCACTTGTCCATTGTGGCAATTGGTACAGAGTCGCTTATTAGCTTCAATTTTCTTGTATCTTCCGACTTCGATATTAAGATTATGGGCACTGATTCTAAGTGTTGTGAAATTTTTCCTTTTATGGATGGGGATGTTGCCCTTGAGATATTCAGCTCTGCTGAATTCTTGTCCTTTGAGCTTGCAGTAGGTACGTAATTTATTAGATTCACGGCCATCCTCATATACAAATTTTGACCAATTCCTTTCATAGGTGTTGTGCATTTTAGCACTTAGTTTTTTTATGTGATAGTCAATGTCTGCCCCCTCCCCCAACATTTTCCCAGCAATTTTTTAGGTCAAATCTGAGTAAGGCAGTTTTTGTATGTTTCAACCAACAATTTCCATTTTTGCGCAGGATATTATAATTTTCCTTCAATATTTTAGAGACTATACAGTCTTCACTACAGTTATGCAAATGCTACTAATACTTTGTTGCTGAGCTTAGGAAACTTAGGAGGAGGGAGTAATTACCCAATTCGCCCTGAACAGACTTAACAGCGACAGTACAAGACCTCCTGTGGACACCAAGGAGGAAACGGCAAAATTTAACGTGAACTTATTCCACATGTGTGCATAAAATTGTCGTCTTTGAGGTTTTGCATCAGATATGGTGCCCAAATTTCACTAGTATAGGACGTGATTGGGACCACCATACTATTGAAAAGTTTCAAAGGTAAATCAATATTTCCATGGCTATACAGAGATACTAGACGGATAGGTAATTTTATTTGACATTATGATACTAATATACGGAAATTAAATGTACTTGGGACATCATTAACCTGTAACACATAAATAGATTGATTTTTTTAACCTCTTGATGACAATATGTACACAGCCCAAGTTCTTTTAAACACTGCCAAGGCCCAAAGCTACAGACTTTGGCAGTGAAATCCATATCTCTTTGATTTTTACATTATAGACGCATTGTGGAATGCACCCCGTTCCACGAGTGCCCCCACTGTGAACGGATAGTTTTGGACAATTAAAAAAACAAACATATATATATCATTAGTATTTTACCAAATGCATGTATCTGGTTTGTTCACTTTGCCGACTAATCAAAGTGGGCGTTCCTTGTCAAGTTTGCACGCCACCTGTCGGGTGGCAAATCTTCTCGTTTTGGAGGTGAGAAAAACTGATAATCAAAACGAGGCATTGTTTATGATCTGAACGATAATACAAGCATTCCTGGACGCTGAACTTTTGCAAAAGAATTTAAAGCAAAAACATGAGCCGAAACCACAGTGAAATCAGAGCAAGGTAAATATTGATGAAATAATTGTGTTGAAAAACGTTTAAAGATTTTGTGAAAGGGACAGTTTTGCTGTCGAATGGAGATTATTTTGCTTGCGTGTTTTTACGGCAGACTACAGTAATTGTGGAATGTGGTTTCAATTCGCAAAAGTTGGAAAAGAAACAAGTTTGAGCATGCTTTATGAAGCGTGTGTTGACATTTTATGTTGCAGTCACGCCTCTTAAAATGATTGAATTACCGAAAGCAAAGTCATGGCACTGATCAAATTTACGATCAGCGATTTGGCAGAAAAGAGCTGAAAAAGACTCAGAGACTGTCTCGCCTTCGGCTCAGCTTAGACGAACTTGGCTTCGGACAGTTCAGTCTCCGTTTCATTCTGAAGATATTTGCCTTTGCCTTGGGTTCAGAGCATAACTACCGGAGAATACTGAATTAAATAAAACTCAAAGATAAGAGGATTAAAGATAATTAAAAAAGTTATGTTTAACTTTGGGGATAATTGACTGAAAAATGTATATTTTTTGTAACTTATATACCCAGTCACAGTGTTTGAAAAAGTAACCATGGTAACAAAAACAGCCTGTGTTAAAACTGTGAAAAAGTAACCATGGTTACAAAAACGGCCTGCGTTAAATATTCATGTGCATGTTACTTCTATGCCATGGTTTGGACTTTGGTGAAGAGGCAAGATGCATGCATAAAAATGCCCCAAATTATAATTTTGAGTAGGAAAGGAAATTTTGGACATGGCATGTAAACCAATGTCGCCATTTGGGCTGGCCTTGTTATACATGTAAGCTTGAAATTCAAGCTGAATACTTGTTTCAGATTCAGAAATCTTTTTCCATGTTTACTTATCTCAATATTCTCTTATTGTACATAAATTTTATGTCCAATGACATGACCTATGCAACAGTTTTCATGCGCCACTGAGTGGGAATGGGACATGAGGACTTTTTTTACCCTGAACTTTCAGCCTTTTGTAAGAGGATTAAATAAATGCAATAATTTTGGTCTGATATTGTGTTTTGATGGCTCCGTCTGTAACTGATACATGTATGTTGATATAACTGAGGTTATAAGCAGGTCTTTTTGTGTATTTCAAGTTTAGTCTCTGTTAATTACTTTTGTATTAATTATATCTTTAGTTCTAAATTTTTCAGCCTCTATGTCATTTGTACATATTTTTGCTTGCCTTTTGTAGAACTATTATACCCATGTAAGCAGTACCATGCAGCAATTTATTTGATGCCTGACAACAGTCACTTTGACTTCATGCTTTTCTGGTCTTCATTCAAACTTTTATGGAAGTTACCTTCATCCAGGTGTTGGGTATATTTGTTTTGTTGAGAAACCTCTTCCTGAGCAATGATATACTCTGGACATTATCATTCATTGGTGCTCAGTTGCTGACAACATTATATTAAGAATACTGTCATTTGTATCATGGAACCAAGTTTGAAATAGTATCTTTAAAATTTGATGAACAGTGCTTGCCAATTGCTATTGATTTTTATTAGTCAGTGACAAGCAACTTTTATGTAATCATTTAAAATACTTAGGGCTGTATTTTAATAATCTAACTCAGTGGAGTGAATTGTTGGCCATGGCAAATTCTATGTGCTGAAATGAATGATGAAAAACAGGTTTATAAGTATGTGAAAAATCATTTAGCGCCTGCTAAAATGGAAGAGGTTTCAAAAGAAGCATGAGGATATAGAGTTTGCATATGTTACTACCCTGTCTTTATCCATTACTCGCAGCTATTGATCTGCTTTATTACTCCTGCATGTTTATTTTTCATTGCTGTCAACTGCCTGAAACCTGACTGAAGCATGTTGTCCTGTAAGTGGTATGCTGTAAGCCTGGTACAAGTAATTTTCTATTTTTTCAGCTGGAAGAAATTTTGAAAAAAAGTCATGCTGTCACATTGATCAGTGATTTTCAAGGGCAGTTAGTACTAATTTATGGTAGGGCACACAACTGCATATAGTTTACCATTGCTTTGTCCATTGTTTTTATTATAGACATGAGGCAGGCTCTTTTCTTTATCTTGGAAAGTTGGTAGGGCTAAACATGCAAGCAGTCAAAACTACGGCTTTTGTAAGATATACACAACTTTCGAAACCACTGCAGAACAGGCTCACCAATGTAGAATCAAGTCGATTGATTTATGTGGGAAAATGGAAATTACTCCTATTATTCTTGTGGATATGTGTCCTTTGTAAGTTTACCTTAATTTATGCAAATTATTTTGAAGATATAAAGTGAACTTTATGTTTGGGACGGTATGTCTTCTAAATTGCTGAATCCATTAAAATATTAAATGTTTCCTTCATGGTGTGATTGTTTCCATTAAGGGAAGCATCAGCAATGCCAAAAGCCACAGTGTATTTCTGAAATAAAGTTGATGATGGACTTGCTTGACAGTGACATGCACAAACAGCTGACGGCTGAGGCTGGTAGCAAGTGGGTCAGGCAACAGGTCTCCAGGGATTATTGCTTACAGTGACGGACAGCACAATGCCTGTTACTTTTACTCTGTAATTGAAATGTAAATTATTTTTAATATTGATCAATCAAAAAGAATAACAAAAAACAGGAAATGCTGTGTCTGTTGTTCTTGGAAAAGCCATCAAGTGTTGTTGGTGTCGAGACTATGCAGTCATTTAGCCATTTATCAATGTAGTGAGACCTACGGAACTAGATGCATAGAAACCTCATAAATGTAAGCACTCCTCTTGTGATTTGCTCACAAGTAGCCAGGTTTCTTTTTATCTGTCCTTCAGAATTAAAATGCAAGTGCAACTAATTGATTCTTTCACCTTGAATTTAATTGTACAATTGATCGTTACAAACGCCAACGTAGGCTACAGCTGTAATGTCCAATCATGCAAAGTGTTGTGCCACTGCCAGGCCAACTCATCTAATAAGCAAATGCCTCTCCCAAAATGCACCAAATTACTGCTAATTGCACTTTATTTCGGACAAAATAAGTTCATAAATATAATTGATTGATATTCATGGTAACTCTATTCAGACAAAAAGGTAGTACCTGCCATATTTATAGTTGTTTCAACATCTTTTCTGCATCCCCATTTATAGGTTATGGGCATAGACTTGCATAGGCTTTTCTTCTGAGCATGAAGGCATTGGAAGAATTCATTCAGTACAACAGTGTGACCGACAGGTGGCACTATGTTTTGAAAGTTGTGTATAGGTTTTCAATCACGGTCACATAAAGTTATTTTATTCCATAGTTAAAAACTAAAGACAGAAGATAAAAGCTTTGTTCAGCCAATCAGTAAAGCCAGTAGAGTAGGGCTCCCGGTGAGGCAAAAGCAGGTTCATAATTTGGCTGCTCTTCTAATGGACACCAGGGACGTGGATTAAGAATCTGATGCTTTCTGGAGTCCTGAGATGTTCCACATTTTCCATGTGTCACTGTAGTCAGTGCATAGGGGTGTTGAACTCGTTGGGGTGGTGGTCATGGATATTGCAGTTAACAAAGCAGACTGAACAATTTATATGATCATGATTTATATATGCAGCTGGCTGAAAATTAATGTAGTAGCTAGCCAGGTGTACAGGTGTGTTTTGCACATCAAATTCTCAAAACCTCACATAAATTTGAACAAATTTATGGTAGAGTATATGTGCACCTATTTGTATGGGAAAAGGAAATTTGCAGATCCAGCTGGCCGAAGTCCTGCCTAATGCTATGCTGAAAGTGTGACTGGTGGGAGGGGGGAATAATCCCATTGGCTAGGTAATTACATGTATTTTGCTCTACCCTCTCGAAATGTTTTATAGTATGCCATGTGTAGCGCCCAGATAATTGGAAAAGCTTACAACTAAGAATTGCATAGCTTGTGGTTTAGGGGGTCAAATTTTTATGGACATTTTTTGTTATAAGTGTGTCAGGTAAAGGATGTAAACATGGTTGCTGTTACAAGTACATGTACACTGTACGTAAAAAGCAATTTAATGGCCCATTTTGCATATTGTGTTCTTCTTGCATGTAATTAGCATGCTGATGTGTTTTGCCCCATTGTAGTGTGTTCATGAATGTACATGTGCCATGGCTTATGTACATTATATACTGATACATGTATATGTACTGATATATGGGAATGTTATGTGATATTAATATCAATAGGAGCATGACTCAGAGCCACTTGTAAGTCTAATGGTAGGAACTGGAGTAATCAGATAATGTCAGATGTTATTCTTTTCTTGTTTGTCCAAATTTAAACGAAAGGTAATGTTTGTTTTTTTCCCCCACAAAGTTATAGTGAAATTGGTCAGATGAAAAATCAATGAATACAGATTTATAAATAAACAGTCATGTTTGCTATATATACCAGGGGAGTAACATTGAAAGTATAAAATGAGCAGTTGATCCAGTTATCAGTGTCAACGCTCTGGCACATGCTTATGATCAACTTTAGACATGATGGATACAAGCTAAGTGAAGGGCCTGGGCCTCATGCTTTCCGGGCACATGCAGTTCCCATTCTTCTAATAGTTTGGATTGGTTACCAAGGGGAAAAATCTGGCTAAAAAGCTGGAAAAACTTGAGCTGGGGGGGGGGGGGGGGTCAAATGCTATGCAGTGGGCCATGTGGCATATTCAGCACCAATAACTACCAGCATTACTCAAGGTGCTTTGGAGACTGTAATATTATTGATGTACGTAGATGTATGTCATTGATAATATACACATGGGCAGAAAATTAGATACTTTCCAATTAGTATTACATAGAAAAGTTTTTATTTTAGTTACATTTAAGAACTCACTTGTTCCGATTTTTTAGCCTTTACAGGAAAAATGACTCATTGCTAAAACTTGGGTCTTAGAGTCAAAGACTGATAGGTTTAAATTAAATTTTTACAAGGGTGTTGAAATTATGACATTCAAGCCACCAACGGAATTGGTGTGTAGCTTTCTTGAAAAGTTGCAGTATATGTATTGATACAGCATGACAATATTATTATACTGTCAAATTTTAGCTTGTGAAATTTTGGTCTGGTTGTTTTGATATGAATTGCACCCTGCTGTAAATATGCAATTCTTGTGGGTGGAAAAATGTGAAGAAAAGACAACATTGACAGGTACAATGTTGCTTTCATCTATATCTGTGCAGTATTGGATATATGTATTTCTGAAGCTAAAAAGAGCACTGAACTGGTAATATTTTTCCAATATATTTTCAGTGAATTCGCAGGCATGGACATTTCACACTTGGGACCTAGAAACCGGTTTGATATCATTTGTTAAATTAATTTTTATTGTGTTGACAACATACATGGTACATAGGTATAGATGTCCTTATCGAAACTACATGTATCTTGATAAAACATGTCTTCTCCAGAGCTTTCCTAAAAGAACATGTGCCAGATTGTCATGAGAGACAATAATTTGGTTGTCGTCAGGGGTGATCTTTCAAGACAGGTTTCATTTCACTTATATATACACATTTACATCTATCATGCAGTTTTAGACATGTTAGTTGGTTTAGGTGGTAAGTCTTGCAAAGTGGTGAATATACATGCATTACCTTCTGACTTGGATTATTGGTATAGCTGATATGGCTAGAGTGATTGTGAACAATAGAACAGCATGTGTAGGTGCAGACTAGCTGGGCCGTGCATACATTTAGATACCAACAGAGTAGAGCTCTACAGGTTTATGGGCCTCACTAACACAAATATGAATGTTGTACTTTAGATACCAATACAGCAGAGCTCTACAGATTAATGGGCCTCACTAACACAAATATGAATGTTGTACTTTAGATACCAATACAGCAGAGCTCTACCGGTTCATGGGCCTCACTAACACAAATATGAATGTTGTACTTTAGATACCAATACAGCAGAGCTCTACAGATTAATGGGCCTCACTAACACAAATATGAATGTTGTACTTTAGATACCAATACAGCAGAGCTCTACCGGTTCATGGGCCTCACTAACACAAATATGAATGTTGTACTTTAGATACCAATACAGCAGAGCTCTACAGATTCATGGGCTTCAATAACACTAGCATGAATATTGTACTTAGAATAAAAAATAAGACACATGATATGTACAGAGTACAACATGTACAGTACAGATATTATATCACACAAACTCTTGTGAAATGTTTATAGCTTATGCAAAATAAGAAAAAGAAGTCTGATGTATGTTTCCACCACATGACAAACTGCTAATACCACTAAGGTAACTGTAAGTCAAAAGTCAGTTTGTGAAATGAAAGTCAATGCATTGGTGTCTCAGAGTGATCAAGTTTGGTGCTGTACTGTTCTGACTATAGCTGGGTTAGGCCTATATAATGGGTAGGGCAAGCTTTCCTTGAAACTCCACCACAAAACAAGGTGACTCAGGTGTGCTTTTTGTCAGATTCATTCACATATTTTGTAATTTGTATATTGGATTTAAAGGAAGTACTGAAAATTTAGGTCCTCCATGTTAACCTTAAGTTTCAAGTTTTTTTGTAGGTGACTTTCAAACACCTTCCTTCCAAATAACAAACTCCTTACTGTATTGAAAATACCTTTATTCTTCCCTTGATACTGGCATTTTGTTTGTCTTTGAAAATAAATAAAACTGTACAAATCTGTCAAATATAAAAAGAGATATGGCTCATAGTAATATTATTTAAGCTGTGGTAAGATAAGGGGAATAGTTTTCTATCCATTCTTTTCTTTGGTCATTGAAATGTAAAAGCTTTTTACACAGATGTGTTATATTTTATCAAATACTTGATTAGTCTTGGTACAGTCCCCTAAAATACTCAGTTTCAAAATATAATCTTGTAAAATAAAAAACTGAAGAACAGTTTATTTGGTGAAAACTAAGTTATGGAAAAAGAGAGGAACAGGTTTATTTTAGTTTATTATGGGTGCAAATGACAAACATTTCACTAAACTCCAGCTGCCCCATTGTCTGGGAAGCAGGCCTTCTACACCGAGCGAAGTACATAAACATCAGAACATAAAAAAAACCAGTGTCTGTTTCACAGGCAAGCTGCCTGGATCCCCTCCAACAACAAACAGACTGCCAAATAAACAACAATTATACTAATTTAATCATATCAGAAAAGCTACCCCTTTACAATGGCGATGCCAGAGGGTCAGGGTCAACCTCTGGGGTCAACCTCTGGTGTCTCCAGCGCTTGAGTATGTCAAACAAAGTAAAATACATAGCTGTTATCTGAAATTTAATTAAGATACAATATAAAAGTAAGACTCTCATTTAAAATGCCTATAAGTAAGTGGTTGGCTGTGGTAGGTCTGTCAAGGACTCCACCCTCAAACTCCATGCTTTTATCAAAAATTCTTTTCGAGTAGAAACACAGGCTTCATATATACACAGGTCCTTCTCTTACAAGGCCGCCCCCAAGTGTATGAAAAGTATGACCTTATAAGCAGATAAGATGGGTGGCTTTTCTTGAGAGGTAAAGTAAAATGACCAAAAATTACTCCTGCCTAAATCACCACGCTTTTACAAATTGTTCTTTCATGTAGACATTGAAACTTAATAAATACCCTGGTCCCCATCTTGCGAAGTGTTAACATGTGAAATCGTTTCAAAGCAAAGGCATCCCAAGTCAACTTGTACAGAACCAACTGGTCCCCGTGCCAAATTGTCCCCAATCATCTCGTCCCAATGTCAAGTCATCCCAATTCCAATTTGTCCCAACACTAGGAGATTGTGGTTTATTTCACACTTAGGATGTGAGGGCTTTGTTCAACAACAGTAACGTTGTAAAGAATTTTCAGTGAGGGTGATGCATTGCGTTGTGTTTGCAAAAGTGAGTGAACTTGTATGCACTTTTTTTTTTTGTTGTTGTTGAGGATTTGGAGTCCAGGCACAAAAATCTTATTCATTGGTAATATTCAGGAATGCTGAATGTGGCATCTGCTCCAAGAAACCGTGCATTTGGGCGAAGTGACACTGGGGCGAGGTGGTATTTGGATGAATTGTTTTAGGACGACTTGGCCATGGGATGGTTTTGCCTAGGGATGACTTGGATGGGGACCAAATGGTCAGGGATGAGTAAATAGTGGGACAACTTGACTTGTAAATCTACAAGGTAGCCACTAGTGGGGAAATAAAATAACCACACTTGATGCATTGAGAAATAGTCTTCATAGAAAGGGCATCATCTTATTGGGGGGCCTTATAATAGAGGAGACCATTGTGACAGCTACAAATAGAGAAAAACATGGCCCCTTATAATGGGGGGTACCATTGTAACAGCTACAAATAGAGAAAAACCTGGCCCCTTGTAATGGGGGGTACCATTGTAACAGCTACAAATAGAGAAAACCATGGCCCCTTATAATGGGGGGGGGGGGGTACCATTGTAACAGCTACAGATAGAGAAAGACATGGCCCCTTATAATGGGGGGTACCATTGTAACAGCTACAAATAGAGAAAAACCTGGCCCCTTGTAATGGGGGGTACCATTGTAACAGCTACAGATAGAGAAAGACATGGCCCCTTATAATGGGGGGTACCATTGTAACAGCTACAAATAGAGAAAACCATGGCCCCTTATAATGGGGGTTACCATTGTAACAGCTACAAATAGAGAAAGACATGGCCCCTTATAATGGGGGGTACCATTGTAACAGCTACTAATAGAGAAAGACATGGCCCCTTATAATGGGGGTTACCATTGTAACAGCTACAAATAGAGAAAGACATGGCCTCTTATAATGGGGGTTACCATTGTAACAGCTACAAATAGAGAAAGACATGGCCCCTTATAATGGGGGGTACCATTGTAACAGCTACAAATAGAGAAAGACATGGCCTCTTATAATGGGGGTTACCATTGTAACAGCTACAAATAGAGAAAGACATGGCCCCTTATAATGGGGGGTACCATTGTAACAGCTACAAATAGAGAAAGACGTAGTGGTCAGTTTTATTTTTCTGCTGTACATGTTGCTCTTTATCATGTTATATTAATTATTAACATCATGTTGTCACTAGCATCATCATTATGTAAATGTGGTGCTTATCACATTCAGTACAGGCAACTTCATACATGATCATTTAAAAAGTATAAAAAGAACTTTTTGCATGCATATGATTAAGCCAGATCTCTTTTTCATGAATCTAGTAAGATATTTTTACTTTAAGCTAACTGTGTCATTATGATGCAGGAATAAAGTGTTCTATTTTTGTATCAAATTTAATGTGAAAACATTTCCTTGGCTGAATGCAGCAACTGCTCTTATCTGATATATTTTTTATTTTGTGGCAACAAACGTATTACTTCATCAAAGTTTATTATGTATGAGTGCAAGTAAACTATGCATGCCTGCACACAGGATACTAAGTAGACATTCAGCAGTTTTCTCTGTTAATGAGAAAAAAAAATGTACAACTCTATACTGTCCTTTCTTGTGTGTGGAATGACTAGATAAACACATCTTTTTTTATTTCAGCGAAAACCAGTCCAAGTTCATACAAGATAGAATTACACAGGTGGAAAAACATTTTGGAGACTTGTGTTTTCATGTTGGTGCCTATACAAGGAAGTCAGCACGGCTGCGAGACAAAGGTATCTTTTGCCACATGGTACTTTTATACCCCACTTCGAGGGGGGCATATAGATTTGTCCTTGTCTTTCCATTCATCCGACATTAAAGTTGTCAGATTTGTGTCATGTTAATCTTCTAAAGAACCATGTCAGGTACAGTGTATGGACATGAAACTTAGTGGGAACATTTATCAATATATGAAAGTGTGTATTTAGTTATGCATCTAGATTTACTGTCTGAAATTTGGTGTTTCTATGTCCAGTAGTTTTCAAGTTATTAAGTTGCAAATTACAGTGTAAAGCAATGGGAATACACAACACTAGCCCTCCACTGACTGCAGTGCCCTCTTTTAGGCAGTTCTTGAAACTTCTGTTCTGGCCCTTACCTATTGTTACTGAGTACCAGACGTATGTAGACTGACAGTGTGGCACTGTGGTAATGGGGCAGGTCTCTGGTCATGTGACTGACACTGTGGCACTGTGGTAATGGGGCAGGTCTCCGGTCATGTGACTGGCACTGTGGCACTGTGGTAATGGGGCAGGTCTCTGGTCATGTGACTCCCACTGTCATGTGACGCACAATATACCAGTGTAGCAACATGCTTTACTGTTTTTGGAGAATATTTTTATTCCTCTGCAGGGGACGATGTGGCAAAGTCAGTGATGGCGTATGCTGAGCACGAGAGCCTGAATCACACAACCAAAGCTGCTTTGACGCAGTTTGCTGAGAATCTCTCTGCTGTTCAGGACTATAGGCAAACTCAGGTATATAGGTGAAGGAAAAGAAAGCAGAGTATAAATATGGTGGAAGCAGGCTGTTCTGCAATAAGAATGTTGTTCTAAAGAATAATATAAATGTACATATACAGAAATTATGTCTATATATATTATATATATATATATATATATATATATATATATATATATATATATGTAGGCATGCACACATGTATATAAATGACGTGGGATGATAGTGGGTAGATGTTGCAGAATCCAGTATGTAACATTAAGTTCAAATAATAAAAATGCAGCAGTTGATCAGTGTTTCAAAGAGCATGTACCGTGTATGGTTCTGAATAACTCTATCTGATTAATAGTAGTTCGTAGACATGCAGTTTTTGCATGATTACTCTCCATCCACATCAGAAACATGGCATCAGCTTGCAAGGTCATGTCTCTGAATATTCCTGTGTTCCCTAGTTCATGTCTGTTACATGAACAAAAAATAGGATGAGACTAAACTTGCATGTACCTGTTGCACATTAATATGTGGCCTAAACATTGACCAACATGTATACCTCAACATGTGCCTGTTGCACATTAATATGTGGCCTAAACATTGACCAACATGTATACCTCAACAGTTGATGCATTTGCAAAAACAACCACAGTCAAAACAGCATTTGCTTCCCGGCGGGTTACTCCCTATACCGAGCGTAATGGGGATGTGCCGCTCTGAAGGGTGCCTTTTTGCTGGTAGTTTCCCTAACAAAGGTATCAATTTTCCCAAGATTTCCCTTACGAAGGTCCATAAATTTACACTGTAGCTCCGTGAACAGGGCGCATGCTGTGAAAGTGATTGGCAGCCCTAATGAAGATCCATTATTTGGTAGGATGGGAGCCCTAATGAAGGGTCATTCTGAAAAACTTGAGTTGCACACCCCCACCTAAAAAAGTAGGGAGTGGCATCATGAGCACATGATGCCAAAATGTACTTAGTTTAAAGTTTCACAAACAACTCTGGTGATTAACCCCACAGGTGTCAGAAACCGATTGACACCTGTGCATGTATGGTGGTCAGTACACGAATATTGTATGAGGGTCTTGTTAATTTTGCCTGTTAAAAGTTTCTAACATCTTCAAATTAAAAATGTCTGGTACATTATCGATATTGACAGGCATACTAATCAAAAAGTTTTACAACTTATGTTAATATTGCTATATAACTGACCTCAAATGTACTTGGAAGATTGGTACTTTTAACATGCATTAACCTATGTCCACAAGTGTCCACCCTCTCCAGTCAGCTGGAGGTTAGAAAATGCTATGTTTTGATGGCTCTGTAAAAGGAGTTGATTGTTCCTTGTGTAGTAAATGGTCAGTTACTTGCAAGTTTCAACAATTTTCAATTTTTCAGTTTGAACACTTTTTAATTATTATCAATTTATATTTTTGGCAATTTCCTTCCTGAATGATGCAAGTAAATTTTCCTAAATTTTACAAAGTATCTTTGTCAAAAGCCTACCAATGTACAGAATGGAGGCAGACAGCCTGGTTGATCACTGCAATGGCCAGCACCTAATATTTGTTCCTCATAATTAATGTTAGGATAAATGATAAAGATTCCTGTGATCATATTATTAGCAAGGAACTTATATTCAGTGAATATTTGTTCCCCATAATTATTGTCAGGATAAAGATTTCTGTAGCTATATGTATATTTTATTCTGTTTGGGGAGTTCAATGTTTTTTTGGCAGTTAAAACCAAACAAGATGTTCCATGCTAGTCACATGACTGAAGCATTGTTGTAACTTAATTGTGACGTGCCAGTAACAGTGATGGGTATAAACACGTACACAAAGTCAAATGTGCGTGGCAATGTTCAGTTGTATACCAGATGTCATGCAATATGACAGTGGCTAGCCTAAGCAACAATAGCACATCAAATTGGCATTGAAAGTAGGCTTATAGGGCTTGACATTTTTGCAGTAAAAATACCCAGATAAACATAGAATAAATAGAATCTCACATGGGTAGGACTGAAATGCGATGTTTTTGGTCACTGGAGAGCACATTTGTTGGTAACATTCACTCAGGACCTGCAGTCATTCATGAATAATATTGACAAATGTGCTCTCTTCTGACACAAAACACTGTATTTCAGCAACCAAAGCCATCTGGTGGTAAAATGTCATTTGCTTTAGTATTGTTTAAAAGTGATGAAAAACATTTTTAGATGGTGAAGCTTTCACAAATGAATCTACAAAGCAAGGATTGAGATAATTTTTGCGTGTTCTTTGTCTAGATTAGTTGTCATTTGAAATCTTCTGTGTCAAGCTGCTTACTGATTTTTCTGCTTTTTTAAAAAAATAAATGGTGTACCAATTTTGTGTATATGTCATATTATTAATAAATAAAAAGAGAATTGCACAGAAAATTTATCAAGATAGCGTACCCCAGGTCAAGAGCTTTCCTTATCACCCAATCCATGCCAAAAAAACTATGGATTCAGGCGTAATTCATGGGTTGGGGGGTAGTTTATTGGAATTCAAAGCTTACATGTCAAACCCTATGTATGTTGGTAAGGCAAACATGTATTGATGTTTACATAAATTAAACACTGTATGTGAATGTTAATATCTATACATCATTTGCATTCCTTGTGGATTTTTTTCTCATTCAAAAGAAAGAAGATTGTGAATATGCAGACAGTTCATATACATGTACATCAGTTGTATGTTACCTACTTTTTATTATGATCATGTATGATACCTACTTGTTGGTTACAGGTAAAAAGGCTAGAAGCAAGAGTGATAGAACCCTTGACTCTCTATGGAACAGCTTGCAAACATGCAAAGGTGGGTTGTCACACTTAATATCTTTATACTTTTCCTGTGATGAATACTGAGTTTAAAACAATAATTTGTGTCACAAACAATGCTAATGAATGCATCAGAACATAAGATTGTGTTAATCTTTTTGTATTTTATGATGTTGATTACAGATAGATTTGAAGAATGCCTTTGCAGCCAGAGATAAAGAAGTAAAACAACAGAAAACTCTGGAGAGAGTGAAGGACAGACACCCAAGTGACCGACACCAGATTGTATCCTTGTAGGAGTGCTAAACTTACCTGTCAGCAAGATTTTGCTGATGATGTTAGCGATGTCTGGTTATTGAGATTGCAACAGAAACAGGTTCCAGTCTATCTATCTTTATTGCTGATGATGTTAACGATGTCTTGTTATTGAGATTGTAACAGAAGCAGGTTCCAGTCATGTATTTAAATTCCTCTCCAGAGTCACCTGCTCTAAGGACCACGTCTTGTGAAAGAACATATACTTGTTAAGACTACCTTTTCATGACGCTGGACTCTTATTATGTGTTAGTATCCCTGCAGTTTAAGATCACCTGCCACATGTAACCATTTTTGTCTGGCAACAACAATAATCTTAATTAGCAGGTACCTCTATGTACATGACAGTAATGATGGTCTTAAATAGCAGGTACCTCTATATACATGACAGTAATGATGGTCTTACATAGCAGGTACCTCTATATACATGACAGTAATAATGGTCTTACATAGCAGGTACCTCTATATACATGACAGTAATAATGGCCTTAAATAGCAGGTCCCTCTATATACATGACAGTAATGATGGTCTTAAATAGCAGGTCCCTTAATATACATGACAGTAATGATGGTCTTAAATAGCAGGTACCTCTATATACATGACAGTAATGATGGTCTTAAATAGCAGGTCCCTCTATATACATGACAGTAATGATGGTCTTAAATAGCAGGTACCTCTAAATACATGACAGTAATGATGGTCTTAAATAGCAGGTCCCTCTATATACATGACAGTAATGATGGTCTTAAATAGCAGGTCCCTTTATATACATGACAGTAATGGTGGTCTTAAATAGCAGGTACCTCTATATACATGACAGTAATGGTGGTCTTAAATAGCAGGTCCCTTTATATACATGACAGTAATAATGGTCTTAAATAGCAGGTACTTCTATATACATGACAGTAATAATGGTCTTAAATAGCAGATACCTCTATATACATGACAGTAATGGTGGTCTTAAATAGCAGGTCCCTCTATATACATGACAGTAATGGTGGTCTTAAATAGCAGGTACCTCTATATACATGACAGTAATAATGGTCTTAAATAGCAGGTACCTCTATATACATGACAGTAATGATGGTCTTAAATAGCAGGTCCCTCTAAATACATGACAGTAATGATGGTCTTAAATAGCAGGTACCTCTATATACATGACAGTAATGATGGTCTTACATAGCAGGTCCCTCTATATACATGACAGTAATGGTGGTCTTAAATAGCAGGTCCCTTTATATACATGACAGTAATGATGGTCTTACATAGCAGGTACCTCTATATACATGACAGTAGTGATGGTCTTAAATAGCAGATACCTCTATATACATGACAGTAATGATGGTCTTACATAGCAGGTCCCTCTATATACATGACAGTAATGGTGGTCTTAAATAGCAGGTCCCTTTATATACATGACAGTAATGATGGTCTTACATAGCAGGTACCTCTATATACATGACAGTAGTGATGGTCTTAAATAGCAGATACCTCTATATACATGACAGTAATGATGGTCTTACATAGCAGGTCCCTCTATATACATGACAGTAATGGTGGTCTTAAATAGCAGGTCCCTTTATATACATGACAGTAATGATGGTCTTACATAGCAGGTCCCTTTATATACATGACAGTAATGATGGTCTTACATAGCAGGTACCTCTATATACATGACAGTAATGATGGTCTTACATAGCAGGTACCTCTATATACATGACAGTAATGATGGTCTTAAATAGCAGGTACCTCTATATACATGACAGTAATAATGGTCTTAAATAGCAGGTACCTCTATATACATGACAGTAATGGTGGTCTTAAATAGCAGATACCTCTATATACATGACAGTAATAATGGTCTTAAATAGCAGGTACCTCTATATACATGACAGTAATGATGGTCTTACATAGCAGGTCCCTCTATATACATGACAGTAATGGTGGTCTTAAATAGCAGGTCCCTTTATATACATGACAGTAATGATGGTCTTACATAGCAGGTACCTCTATATACATGACAGTAGTGATGGTCTTAAATAGCAGATACCTCTATATACATGACAGTAATGATGGTCTTACATAGCAGGTCCCTCTATATACATGACAGTAATGGTGGTCTTAAATAGCAGGTCCCTTTATATACATGACAGTAATGATGGTCTTACATAGCAGGTCCCTTTATATACATGACAGTAATGATGGTCTTACATAGCAGGTACCTCTATATACATGACAGTAATGATGGTCTTACATAGCAGGTACCTCTATATACATGACAGTAATGCTGGTCTTAAATAGCAGGTACCTCTATATACATGACAGTAATGGTGGTCTTACATAGCAGGTCCCTCTATATACATGACAGTAATGATGGTCTTACATAGCAGGTACCTCTATATACATGACAGTAATGATGGTCTTACATAGCAGGTACCTCTATATACATGACAGTAATGATGGTCTTAAATAGCAGGTACCTCTATATACATGACAGTAGTGATGGTCTTAAATAGCAGGTACCTCTATATACAAGACAGCAGAGCCTTAGTTACATGAGCCACATGTTTGTATGTTAAGTTACCTCTCATAAGAGGCTACCTGTCTAATTAGGACAATTTTCTGTGGAGCTAGCGGTTGCCCTCAAGAAGGTTAACTGTCTCTTTTGCCATGTTCATGTATGTTGAGTCAGGTTTCTAGTGATGGTGTCCAAGAAAGTTAAGATGTAGAAAAGATGCCCCAGGTCAACATCTTTGCTTGGCCTGGGTGAGGTGCCCAGGTCAACACCTTTCCTTGGCCTGGGTGACATGCTCAGGTCAACAGCTTTCCTTGGCCTAGGTGAAGTGCCCCAGGTCAATAGCTTTCCCTTTGCCTTGGTGAAGTGGCCCAGGGCAACAGCTTTCTTTGGCCTGGGTGAGGTGCCCCAGGTCAATAGCTTTCCCTTTGCCTTGGTGAGGTGCCCTAGGTCAACAGCTTTCTTTGGCCTTGGTGAGGTGCCCCAGGTCAACAGCTTTCTTTGGCCTGGGTGAAGTGCTCTAGGTCAACAGCTTTCTTTGGCCTGGGTGAAGTGCTCCAGGTCAACAGTGGCAAGGACAGCTGTGGACTCTGCCACGTAGAGCTTTTTTAAAATGATGATGCATCCTCGTTTTTAGTTTTCAAATATTGCAAACAAGAGGGCACCTTTAACAATATTTCATTGCATCATATCACATGTATACATTCAACAAAAGGTTCTTCCATCTTAAACCATCTGAATATTTAACTTAAAGACTTTTTATCTTCCCTCAAATACTTAATTCTTTCTTTATTTTACTTTCTGTGTGAATTTTGTCCTCAGTCTTTTTGGACACTATTGTTCCAAAAGTAGGAAAATATGCATGGTGATTGACCTGGTAGTGAAATGAATCTGCTAGTTTAGAATAGTCACCATGTTAAAAATTATGCAAATTTGGGCCATTTGAAATTTCAAATGTTGAATATCCTCAAAAGTATTTAACGTAGAAGTACCATTCCAGCTTTAATTGATAGGTTTGTGTTAGAAGCACATCTAATAAACCACAACGAAAATGTATAGAATTTTAATTTTTGCTAGTCAGGAGTACTTACAAGTATGAACTGTTGAATGTCTTTGAAATATAAAAGGTCCAGGTATATTCCAACTGAACTCCTGGGTCTGTGCTCCTGGTGCATCCTGTGGACCACAAACAAAAGTTGTGTGATTTTAATCTATGCTAATCAGGGACATTTTCAAAAGTTACAATGTAGACTATCTTCAAAACTGGTAAGTCTACAGACTTCAATTCATAGTCTGGTGCTCCAGGCATATCCAATGGACCACAAAAAAAAAGTTGTAGAATTTTAATTTAAGCTTATTACGGCACTTGAAAAGTTTAAATTTTGAAAATCTTCAAAACGGCAACGATAGAAGTGCCATTCCAACTTCGAATTTTAGGTTTGTGCTATAGATGCAGCCAATGAGCCACAAGCAAATGCAGTAGAATTTCAATTTATGCTAATTAGGGGCACTTGAAAATTTGAAATGTTTGATATCTTCAAAACATGTATTGGCAGAGGTTTTATTCCAACTTCAGTTCATAGGTTTATGCTGTGGTCATGCCCATGAACCACAAGCAAAAGTTGTGCAATTTTAATGCATGCAAATTAGAATACACAAATTTTAAATATTGAACAACCTCAAAGTTGTCATATATAGAAGTGTGATTCCAACTTCAGTTAAAAGGTTGGTCATAACTGCACCCCATGAAATATAAACCAAAGTTACAGCATTGAAATTTATGCAAATTAGGCAAATTTACAAAATTTAAATCTTTGAATGTTCAACTTCAAAACTGAGAATGGTGCTATTTAAGTTAAATTGGTAGATTTGTGAGATGGCTTTATCCAATGAAGCATAAATTAAAGTTGTGGCAGTTTGATTTATGCAAATTGGGAAAAATCAAAATTAAAATCGTCACTAACTTCACAACCATTAGAGATAGACATACCATTCCAACTTTAATTTACAGGCTTGTGACACAGCTCAGTTGTTTATGTCTCATTTGAACAGTTCAATAAAACTATTCTTGCAGGAGTTAAAGAAGTACTGAGTAGGTAATGTGTAAAAGTTTTCTAGCCACACAGAATGATTTGCTGGCAAGCAAATCAAATTTCTCAAGTTTCCTTTTGTTTTCCTTGACCTCAGTGCAGTCTCAGGTAGGTGTAGCTTGCCTGGAGGACTCAAGGTGGCAGCACTCTACAACTTCCAACTTCCTTTTATGTTGACCACACACTGGCAAGAAGACCAGGGCCAGAATTGATAAATTGAAGAAATTTGTCCTTTTCACCCCCAAAATCAGTATACAAATTTAGCTTCATACAAGTAAAAAAAAAGAGAAGTAGATTAAGACTTGTATCAATGGAAAAAAGAGAAATGTGATTGATACAGAAACACTGTGATTCCAGAACAAAGAATGTGTACCGAGTAATCATGGTAACATTTTATGCTATCATAGTACTTTATATACATGTATGTATATTTTAAATTTTTTCATGGAAAGAAATGATAAGTCTAGAATATTATGCAAAGGGTGAAGTATTAAGTAAAATTTGCAATTCAAAAATTGCAGCTGATAATATTTTGTACATTATACAAAGGTTTACATGTCGTTTTTATTTGTAAAGCTTGTATTTGTTTACTGTGGGAGTACATAATTTTCAGGCTGAAACCGAGTTACAGAAAGCCAGTGTGGATGCCTCTTGGACAAGTAAAGCACTAGAGGAGAGGATGGACAGTTTTGAGAAGAAAAAACTAGAAGACCTGAAGGTAAATATTTACAGTCACAGCAAGCAAAACAGTGTATACTGTCGAGAGTGACCACTCCAATGAGAGCCACCTGCCTTGAAAGACCACATTTCAGCATATTCTATTTCATACTTTCCTTATTTCATACCTCCGATGAGAGACCGCCTATCTGGAGAGATCGTAGTTTGATCATCCCCAGGGTTGGTCTTTGAAGACAGATTTCACTGTACCACAACTACACCTACTTTTGGTGTTTATTTAAGTACAGCTTTATCTTGGGCTCAAAGGTTTCGGTCCTTTCAGGTTCCCAGTCGAAAAGAAGCTGTCTTTTTTTTTTTAAACCAACTTCAGGCATCCAGTACATGATCTTGAGCACTGGTTCATTATGTTTTATGGGACAGAACAATTACTGATCTTGAACACTGGTTGATTATGTTTTATGGGACAGAACAATTACTGATCTTGAACACTGGTTCATCATGTTTTATGGGACAGAACAATTACTGATCTTGAACACTGGTTCATCATGTTTTATGGGACAGAACAATCACTGATCTTGAACACTGGTTCATCATGTTTTATGGGACAGAACAATCACTGATCTTGAACACTGGTTGATCATGTTTTATGGGACAGCACAATTACTGATCTTAAACACTGGTTCATCATGTTTTATGGAACAGAACAATTACTGCTCCTCTGTATCATTGTAAGTGTGAAATAAATGGACTGAAAACCAAGCAACATGAGTTTTAACAAAGCTATTTGTGCGGAGTATTATTTGTATTCAGTAGTTAATGAAAGCTATCAGACACCAAAAACAATTCTCACTTAAATCGATCATACTATTCGAGAAAATGTATTTGCGTTAGGATAACAAATTATATGTGTGATATTGTCAGACTCCAAAGCATTTATATGTATATATCCCGTGTTTGGGTTCCTTTGATGTTAATTGTTGAATAAACAATCGAAAGTTCACCACAGACAGTCAATCCCATAAATGTCAACATAAGTTATCGATTATTTGTGATAAAATCATAGTTACACTTGCACCCTAATCCTGACATTTTGGCAACAAAAAATGATGCAGCAATTTTTCTATGTTTGGCTTAGTGTTTCTGCTATCCATCCTTAAAGTTTCACATTTCAATTTTTTCTTTGATTTTCCATAAAAAAGGTTGACATTTTGCAAGGAGCTGAGTTACTTCCCCACCTGGTGACAGTGTATATTAATTTCTGTGACATAAAGATATCAACAGTTGCTTATTTGATCATCTTATTATGCACCAGGATTATTCTTCCAAGAGTATGAGACAATTCATACTGATCATCACTTTCATTCAGAAGAATTAGTCAATGAAGATTCAGACTAGACTTCAAAAAGACATAAATAAAAAGGTTAAAAATAAGATATTTTCAGGGTGCTAGAACAAAAGAATAAACATGAACCTTGAAATATAAGTTGTTTGTGTGTGACAGTGTTTTTGTGTATTTACTGCTAGCAGACTGTGGTTAACAGCATTTTAAGTGCATTTTCCTATTCTTTTTTGCAGCTGATTTATGAAATGTTAAACCACCAAAATGCCCCATTTTAACTGTGTATTTACAAAAATTTCTCTCATTGCCGAGGAGGGGGCACCCCCCGAGCCCTCCCTCCATTGTCCGTATAATATCCTGAATTCCTGTTGATAAATCGGGAAAATCTCCTGAATTGGGAGAAAATAACTTGGAACCTCTGCACTGATCATGAGTTAATCCAGCACAGCACAGTCTTTGACGGGACATCATCTGATGATTCCTGCTGGTGCTGAACGTTTGATATCTTCCTTCATTTGGGGGTGAAACAAGCAAGATAACCACAAAGTGAACCAGTAAAGCTGTGATATGTATGAATATTCACATCATTTCACTCTCCACCAACACACTTTCGGCATTCTGCCTGATTTCAAGGCACTGTCATGATACCAGCCTTGTTTGTGGCTGTTGCTATCTGTAGCCAGCTGACTGAGTGTTATGTACATGTATGATTGACAGGTGGCATTGATCTGTTAGGTGGCTGAAAACCAAAACAATGACATATGACGTTTGAACAGAGAAATAAAATTTCTTAATGTATTATTGAATTTTGTTGTTTCAGAAAACCCTGATGGAGTTTGTCAATGTTGAGATGCTCTTCCACGCCAAGGCCCTGGAGATGTACACCCTGTGCTTTCAAAGTCTTGGCTTGATGAGTGAAGAGGAAGACTTAGAGGTGGTGCCACCTATGTGTTAACACTCTCACTTATCCACAGTTACCAGCAGTTTTGATTTTCATTTTCTTGCATGTCTTCACATTTATTTTTGTGCTCTTCCAAAAAATTTAAAGTCTAAATATCAGAAGGACTTAATTATAAATTCAGATTACCTTGATGTATTGTGGAGTTCATGGAGCTGTTTAAAAGTTGAAGTTTTCATTTTCAAAACAAGACAGAAAGCATATTTTTAAGACTGAGCTGTTGTGGTTTCCTTATTTGCTTTGGCATACTGTGGAAACTTGTTATCCAGAGTCATTTTCTGGCTCAATGGACTTTTCTCAACCCATTAAAAAAAACAAACAAACAAACAACCCCCCACCAAAAAAAAACCTGTGCACTTGATCAGAATTTTGTGTAGAAAATTTTGGGAAAATCCTGTGTTTTCATGTAAAGTGAACAAAAGCCAAGAGAGGGAGGTAAAATTATACAGTTTATTGGATCAGAACCATTGTTTCTTTATTAAGAAAACAAACACGTCGAATCTTTTCGTTTATGCTGTGCGAGTTTTCACATACTTGTATTTATTTGCTTGTCTACTCTTTCAGGAATTCCGAAATTCTTTGAGACCTTCCCATGCCCAAAGCAGGTTAGAAATGCAAAGAGCATCATCAAAGTCTTCTTTAAATTCCACTGGGCGATCAAATATGTCTAAACCGTCTCCACCTGTAGTGCGGAAAGAAGCAGCGCCCCGTACACCACCTCATAATAGCCGCCAGCAGCCCCAACCCCAACCCCAGGCACGCTCACAAGAGAGACCAAAGCAACAAAGCATGTATGCAGATGACAATGATCTGGTGAATATCCTAAACTCTCTATTATCCTGGATTTTTTTTATGATTTTTAGCTCTGTGGACCATAAGTCACAGAGCTTATGCGAGTTACTCATGTCTGTCCGTCGGTAAACATTTACTTGCCAACATAATTGCATCTACCATTTTCAAGTTAGCTGCTTGAAAATTTTTAGACATATTGTGTGCATAAAAATCTCGGTTCCTTTTGTTATTGGTGGTAGTACCTGGTGGATTACATAGTACTAGGGCCGAAAAGCGAAAAAATTGAAAATGATGTGCTGTGTTTGATTTTCAGTGGATCCATATGAAATTTGGTAGATATATTCTGGAGGCGATTATAAATAATCTCAACAATACTGGTGGCACCACCTATAGGTGAATGCGAAATATGACTTATTCGGTAAAATTTATGGAATTCATTACCTTGAACAATTGTAAGGTTAATTTCTCCAAATTTAATACAAATGTGTATCGTGTGGAAGTTGAATATTACACAATATGGGTGACCTTGACCTTCTGTCTCAAGATCACAAAGGGAATACATGTCAGGAAATTATATTCTTTTGATGGTCTTTACAGCTGAATTTGGAAACACATCCATATAACTGTACAGAAATATTACACAGACAAAAATCTCTTAGATGTGGAGTCATGGTGATACCACTGGTGGTTATTATTGGAACTAACATCATTGGTATCGAAAATACATTAAATTCATCGCTGTGATAATAAATGGAGACAGAACAACAAAATGTACACCAGCCAATGGTCAAATTTTTCATTTGTTATGTGACCTTGACCTATTTTTCAAGGTCATTAAGAACTTTAGAAAAGGACACTAAATTCAATACATTGATGTAGAATAAGGCTAATGGTACCAAATCTACCACTAATGTGTGCCATGTACATGTAGAAGTTTGATGTTGCATAATATGGATTGACTAATTTCTGTCGGCCATACAGGGAATGCATTTCAAGACATTATGTTTATGGTGATGTTCATTGGCAGAGCATTAGGCCCATGGGCCTCCTTTGTTTTTTAAAGTTGACCTTTCCATGAAGCTTAGATTTTATTATACTTGATGGTGAAAAAGAAATCTTGAGGGATCTGATGCTGATATATTGGCTTGCAACTTGTTCCCTTTCAGTCTTTCAGTGCCCCATTTAGGACTGAATCAAGAGCTTTTCTCAGCTCACTTTGGGCGCAATGTGCCTGAAGCAAGCTGAGGAAAGCTGTTGACCTGAATTGTTACATTCTATGTAACTACAGGCATGCTGGTACTTGTATGAAAGGTCTCTTCACAAGGACTGTGAATCTAGCAACCAAAATATAAACCAGAGCAGTTCTTTATAAATGTTTCAGCTTCAGTTTCAGTTGACAGTGAAAGAGTTGAAAACTATAAGAAATGGTCTATTGTTGTAAACAGAAAAATTTACATGCCTGAGAGTGAGTTATCGTTTTTCTCTCACGAGGGATCGCTGTTGGTGGGAAAATCATGATTGACCAAAGGTCATGAGTGATTTTCCACTCCGACAGCAATCTTCGGGGAGAGAAAATAGTGACACACTCTCCAGCTATGTAAGACTTTATTCATTTTATATAGTTAGAAGATGGCAAGGGTATGGTCCTGAGGGACTAGTGTGACCGGTTCCTTCCTTGTGGAACTCTTCAGACACGATGTGTTATTTATTTATTCCATGTTTACTTGGGTAGATATGCCAATACGTCAGCATCAGATCCATCTAAATACGCTCTAGGCCTACACTCAATGCCAATATGTCAGCATCAGATCCACCTAAATACGCTCTAGGCCTACACTCAATGCCAATATGTCAGCATCAGATCCATCTAAATACGCTCTAGGCCTACACTCAATGCCAATATGTCAGCATCAGATCCATCTAAATACGCTCTAGGCCTACACTCAATGCCAATATGTCAGCATCAGATCCATCTAAATACGCTCTAGGCCTACACTCAATGCCAATCCACCTAAATACGCTCTAGGCCTACACTCAATGCCAATCCACCTAAATACGCTCTAGGCCTACACTTAATGCCAATATGTCAGCATCAGATCCATCTAAATACGCTCTAGGCCTACACTCAATGCCAATCCACCTAAATACGCTCTAGGCCTACACTCAATGCCAATATGTCAGCATCAGATCCACCAAAATACGCTCTAGGCCTACACTCAATGCCAATATGTCAGCATCTGATCCACCTATATACGCTCTAGGCCTACACTCAATGCCAATCCACCTAAATACGCTCTAGGCCTACACTCAATGCCAATCCACCTAAATACGCTCTAGGCCTACACTCAATGCCAATATGTCAGCATCAGATCCATCTAAATATGCTCTAGGCCTACACTCAATGCCAATCCACCTAAATACGCTCTAGGCCTACACTCAATGCCAATCCACCTAAATACGCTCTAGGCCTACACTCAATGCCAATATGTCAGCATCAGATCCATCTAAATACGCTCTAGGCCTACACTCAATGCCAATCCAGCTAAATACGCTCTAGGCCTACACTCAATGCCAATCCACCTAAATACGCTCTAGGCCTACACTCAATGCCAATCCACCTAAATACGCTCTAGGCCTACACTCAATGCCAATATGTCAGCATCTGATCCACCTTAATACGCTCTAGGCCTACACTCAATGCCAATCCACCTAAATACGCTCTAGGCCTACACTCAATGCCAATATGTCAGCATCAGATCCACCTAAATACGCTCTAGGCCTACACTTTATGCCAATATGTCAGCATCTGATCCACCTAAATAGGCTCTAGGCCTACACTCAATGCCAATCCACCTTAATACGCTCTAGGCCTACACTCAATGCCAATATGTCAGCATCTGATCCACCTAAATACGCTCTAGGCCTACACTCAATGCCAATCCACCTAAATACGCTCTAGGCCTACACTCAATGCCAATCCACCTAAATACGCTCTAGGCCTACACTCAATGCCAATATGTCAGCATCAGATCCACCTAAATACGCTCTAGGCCTACACTCAATGCCAATCCACCTAAATACACTCTAGGCCTACACTCAATGCCAATCCGATGTGCCATGTTTGTTAGTATTTGTCTTAGATATCCCATGCCACGTGTGACGTAGGGCTATAATCACATAGCCCTCATGCAGGTTTGATTTTGTCAACATGTGCTCTATGTCACTGGTGCAGGCATGTCAGTTTTGTTAAAAGAATGTTTTGTTCATGTGATGTATATTGAGTTACTACTTTTTAATCTCACTCTAGAAAATGATAATTATATTCCCAATCATAGAATAAATCAGCTTCTTTTTTCATCAAGAATGATGTGGGTGATGAGTCAAAAGCTGTGTCCAGAGTACAAGCTGTGGACTCAGTCCCCACAGGGAAAGGACACTGTCATGTTTATCACTCTGTCCCCACAGGGAAAGGGACTGTCATGTTTATCACCCAATCCCCACAGGGAAAGGGACTGTCATGTTTATCACTCTGTCCCCACAGGGAAAGGGACTGTCATGTCTATATATATATATTTATATAAAATATGTGTGTGTGTTACAGGTTTTATTTTTTCTGTTTCCCCAGTGTCGCCAAAATGGTGTGTTTATCATTATTTACCTGGCAAGGACACCACAGCAACATGTATTAATTGTACTTTGACACCACAGCAACAAGTATTAATTGTTCTTTCTGTCATATTCTTTCAAAGGATGATGATGACGATGATGATGAGTATGAAGATGAGGAAAGTAGTGATGATGATGATGACTACAATAGACGCTACCAGAATGCATCTGGACCAAGGAGATAACTTTGAGGATAGTGCCATATATGATAAACACTAACACTTACTATCATTGTCATAAGTCACTTTGCCCTTATGTTAATGCAAGGAATGCTCCCTTTGAAAAATGAAATTTAAAAAAAAAATGACAGATGGACTACTACCATGATATAGTTATGGATGCTCAAAAACTCCAGCTGCACTTAACAGTTTGTTTGATAATAATGGTAATTTAAAAGTTGTTATATTAAACTGGAATGTAGTTTTCCTGTGGGGAGCAGCCATTGTATTCACTTGAGGGCATCTCATTGTATCATACCACAGCTGGTTCTCATTTTGTGTAAATTGAAATGACAAATTGAACTTATTGGATTATACTTGAGGACAATTTTATCATTGACAAATTATTTTTGTCAAGAAAAGCATTATTCCCTCTGTAGATAACAATGTTTATGTATTAATATGCCTGTACAAAATGTAGTATAAACATATATTATTATCATTATTAATTATCAATATCTGAAACCTGCAAGTTAATCTATGCATGCATAGATATTTTAGAAGCATGCTATATGTGGATTCACTGTATTGCATATTTATCTTTGTGTGTTCCAAGTAGTGGGCAGACATACCATGGATATTGCTTTTACTGCAGTCCTCTTACATTGTACAACCCTCTTAAAGTCTGAAAGGGCTGTGAACATTTTATATCCCCTGCTCATATCCTAAATCATTTATGCTGATAATATTGAATCTGAAATGACCAAGTTTGGTCAGTGTGTAACCATCCATTGGGTTTGACACCTTTAAAGAAGATATTTAGAAATTTTGTTCATCTTTAACACTGTGACCTTGTTGCCCCCCCCCCCCCCCTTTCCCGGATTTATTCACAGTAAAGCAGCTGTCAAACTTTGTGGGTCAGAAGTGGTTTCTGAAGCCTTTTTTAGTCTCCCAGAACACTCCACCTCAAGACTTACAATGTTCCCTCTGATAAAGGTCTGTACTCAATAAAGGGCTCCCCCATCAGCCTAGAATCTGATTGATCAAAACCCAGACAGAAAAAATCTATATTTAATGATCTTTTTGACAGTATTTTCCCTATATGCTCAGAGTGGGGTGCTAAATGGAAGGCTTAACACATTGTAATTGTGCCAGTTGCCTGGACACTTAGGGAGGAAGTGACACGGTGTTGATGCAAAGTGCAGTAATGGTTGATGGGGAAGTCATCATTGTCTCATAGATGTCTTCTGTTACATCCTGGTACTTTTGGACATTTTCATTCAGAAAACATGTGGTCCTTTGAAAAGAGTTCTTGGTTTGGAGTTGATTAATCCAAATATTCAACAGAGAGATAGGCCTTTGCCTAGTGGCTAGCACTGTGTCTGCTGAGCATTCTTAGTTATTGAGTTTGTTGTAGGAAAAAAAAAACCCTCAAGAGCTTATCTAAAACTTACACAATAACCTTACATGATCAGGGAACATATAGTCTTTCAAACTTGACTGCAAAACAATATACGTACATGAGGGCAAGATACTCTCCAGTTTCCCGTCCAAAAAACTGTGTGATAATTTAAGAATCTCATTTTTTGAAAAAACAAAGTTGAAACCATGTCCAGTCCAGTTTTGGGTCCAGTGTTTATAAACATGCTCTACAGGAGAACAGTATTGATATTTGTATTAAGAAAAAAGTGAAAATGTGAACTTCACAAGAACCTATACTAAACTAGAACATGACATGCTGAATATACTTGACAGCTAACCATTTTGATGTTATACTAATGAGACTCGATGTTTAGATTTATTGCAAATAAATGCTCTGAACTAATATACACTGTTTTTGAAAGAGGTACGTGAGTGCCGATAAAACTTGTATCAAGCAGATGGCTATTTTACAGCCCAATTTGGAAGAAGCATGGACAAGGTGGGCCAAAAAGATCAACATACTGTTATGAATCATCATATATACTGTTATGAATCACTTTGCAGATATATTGGGCTGCTAAAATAGTTTTAATTGCACAGAACATTTTCTGAAGTACAACCATCTGTACTATTGACAGTGGCAAAAAAAATATACAAGCAAAACAGAAAAATGTTTTGAATGTTCTCCAAAGCTTTTGCAGTGGATCCTACAAAAAATTTCTGGTATACCTGGAATGTGTGTTGTTAAATTTGATGCCTTTATGTCTGTTGTTAACCTATCATGGTTTTTGACAGGAGTCTTTTCATGTACTGGGAAGAAGTACATACACTATTGTTTGAGTCTACTACAATGCTTGTGATCAACTGTGGTGCTTGTGATAACTTTATTTTATATCACACTTTGATGCGAAATGAGCATACTGTATGGAGATTCCTTTTCCCCAGTCAGTTAATGAGTTTTTAGTTGAGGTGATATACATAAATGTTAATGTGACATGTACTTAATTAGACTGAAGTGTAGAAAAATTGAGAGTGTGAAGAAAAGCTAAAAATTGTTACTGTGTAAGGCAAGTTAAAGTTGATAAATCGACCTTTATTATACATCTGCAAGATTTTAGTGAACTCTTCTTGGGGTTGATAATACATTTTAAATGATAAGAATGAATTGACGAAGAGATTGCTTAATGACAGACAAGGCCAAGAAATGTTATTGCCATATTTTGTGAGAAAAATGGAATTGTTTCATAAGGTCATCATTGAAATGTTTCATTTTTTGGTGGCGAGTATGAATGTTATAAAATTTGGAAATTTTTCATTGTATTGAAAGTATACATGTTGAAACCCTTTATGTTCTGACAACTGTGTGGCTAAGTCCTGGCTGCTCTGCTCTGTGTCAGTGTGTGTGTGTGTTATGTATTAATGTATTGTATCTCATACTCAGTTAATAAATGACATGTCCGTCCATTTACAAGCACTACTGTGTTAATTTTTGCTCTGCATCATTTCAGCTTGGAATTACAGGATGACTTGATAACAGCTTCTGAAACATTTGGGGTCCCATTTTTTATTACCCTCAGCACATAAAGCGCCAGAGGGTATTGTCTTCCCTACTGCCGTCCGTCATGTCGACGTTACCTCGATATCTCAAAAAATATTCAATGTTTTATTTGTGTCTTTTTGTCCAGAACCACTTCCTAGTAGTTATTACTCTATTCTGCAGTGCGAACTCTTTACTCTCCATAAGCTAACCTGTCACTGTCTAACCTATATACATATGAAAGTACTATTGTCCATATTGCACATGTTCTGTAGAATTTTGACATAGGCTGTATAAACCCAAATAAATTAAAGGGTCTTCAGCGGGTAACTACTCAGAACATGATTTGGAGTGTATTCATGTACATGTCTCTCTGAGTAGTGGCTCCTTGTCCAAGCTCAATATTCAGCAAAGACAACCCACATAATAATGAATAAATATGAATGTGGCAAATGATGAATTAGCTATATACCTGAAGTTTTGCTTATAAATGCAGAGCTTCATTATGAAAGAAGAATACCTGTCAAACAAACCATAATTTCTAGATTTGTATTGTACAGGTTCAGATAAGAACAATTTGACTTACCCCTGAACCAGTATGTACCCTTTCCAGCTGGATAGCTTATCCTAGTTAAACCACCTGCCAGTGTATAGCTGAAGTAAAAACAAACTGGGGCATTATATTCAGTCCCAGTGATTGTAAAATAAACAGTTGCAGCTAGACCACCTGTACAAACCAAGGGAAATCCTAACGAGTGCTGCAACAATGGACATCCTGCACCAGAAATGTAAAACAAACCCCATGATGACGCCTTCTCCTTACTTTGAAAGTCTCCAAACAAAAGCTCTATTTCACTGCCAGCCCTGAGTCAATGATTCAATGTAACATATCAGGCTTGTGACATTTGAGAAAATACTGTCCATTTTGAGTAATTTTTTAATATTGAGTAAATGTACATTTAGGCATCTCAGAAAAGAATGAAAGTTATTTGCATTTATGTCAAAAACGTGATCAAAACATAATTCTTCCCAGCACGATTTAAAGTACAATTATGCAAACTTGTAACTGTTGTAGGCCGCTGCTTGCTACTGATAGTGCTGGGGGGGGGGGGGGGGGAGGGAAAGTGAATGTTAAAATCAGAATGAGGGCAAAAGATAAAATTTAGTAGCAAAACAGACAAGTCTAAAATCTCAAAAATTATTGTAGCAAAACTTTCTAATAATCTTTCGATATTCACAGCAAAATTTGTAGGGCAAGTCAGAAAAGAATGAAAGTCATTATTATTTAAGTCAAAAGAATGTTATCAAAGTATAATATTTCTTAACCAGATATTAAATACAATTAGGCAAGTTTGTAACTGTTGTTGGGGACTGCTTGCTACCAATAGCCCTGGGGGGAGGGGGGGGGGGGTTAACCTAACAGAAAACAAGCTAGCCACAAATGTCTGAAAGGTGAATATTAAAACAGAATGACACCAAAAGATAAAATTAAGTAACAAATCGGGCAAGTCTAAAATCTCTAAAATTATTGAAGCTAAACTTTCTAACCATATCTGGATATTTACCGCAAAATTTGTAGAAATATTTGATCAAAAGTACATCTTTGAATCCTCTTGACTCCAGTTTATAGTAAATAAATTTGGTTCTAGATGCAAAGTTCTGAAATTTAGAAACAATACAACCAAATTTCCCTCAAAATTTGTGACAAAAATGTATTATATCTAAATTTCCAAAATATTACGGTCTGGGAAAGGATAGTTAACCACTTCAAAGTTAAACTCATCTATTTTGTGATAGAGACTTTAATACAAAACCTGTCATTAGTGACCCGAATATCCAAGTCCAGAAACACATCTCTGAAACCATCTGAACTGTTACCCTCCAAAGAGATATCTTTTGAGTAAATTTTTTTTTAGCAATTTCACTGAAATTTTGTACATTTCCACAAGCAATGCAATCGAATGTATTCTGTTTGATAATTTGGTAGCCATTTGGAAGTTCTTTTTCATCAATTTATCCATGTACTTAAATTGAAGCCAGGTTAGATATACATCTGCAAGTAATGGGAGCAGTTGCCTTCTGTTTGTTGAAAACCCAAACCAATGGTCCACATCGAACAAAAGTTTTATCCAAGAGAAATTTCATAGCAACTTTCAACAGTGTAAGATTTAATATTACTTTATGAATATTTATTGTGTGACCAATATGCTTTCTTTGTATATGAATGAATATTTATGTATGGTTCACTATTATGTTTCAACAGTTTTTTGATTAATTCTGAAAGAGAACTTTTCACTTCATCTATGGGTAGATTTGTGTACAGTGTTGAAAAAATCAAAACATTTGATACTTTTTGCTTTTAAATCTTTGATTTTAGATACAAACCGGGAAGAATTGTTAATACTCCAAAAACTATTTATTTCACAGTTTCTAGAAATTGCATTACAGTGTTTACGGAAAAGATTCCTAATTGCATCAAACACAATGCTACTTCCTTTGATAATTGTTTCATTTTACATTTTGAAGCCCCAGCTATAAATCTAGATTTAGAAGGGTTTTTATGTAATTTGGGTATCCTGAACAAAAGTGGATAAAGGAGTCCTCTTCAGAAATTTTGATATTAAAATTCCTTTTGATCTCATCTTTCTGTGTATCTATCAAATTACCAATGGGTTGTCATTTCCTCTTATATCTGAAATATTTTTTATACCAAGTTCATTTTTTAAAACATCCAGGTAATATTTTTTGCAGATGATCCCAAAATTGTTACCTGCCTTATCAATGTTAGTGATTACAAACCTTTATTGTAGTTCTTTGACTGCTTTTGAATTTTTCATTTCAATGTAGTACAAAGTCTGTATCTCATTTTAACAAGGTTTTATTCCTAAAAAGAAAATGTCGGTAGAGTTGAAGCACATGGCATGCATAACAATATTGCCTGTCTTCTTGGAAGATCTTCATCCTGGCATCTGTTGGGGAGAGGAGTTCAAGCACATGATCTACTGCTTGTCTTTATCTTAGAAATCACCACGGCTAGTATCTGTTGATCCATCATCTCCCACAGTATTCCTGCCTAGACCACTCAAATCCAGGCTTGTCGAACACCAGAAATTACCCTTTTCAATTGGAGTACTCTGCCGAGGGTTGATCCTGTCAAACAAGGAGGACAATGAGCAGTTGGAGAGGTCTGTGTAGGTAGGAGATGTTGCAGCTGGTGACTCCCTTCTGCTGAGGAAGTCTTGGAGGAGCATTTCTGTGACGTAAAATATAGAGTATTTTTATGAAAAGGTTGCTTGTTCAAAATTACTGTAATCCCATTGGTAAGGTTGGTGCAAAGGCCACAGCTGAAAATGTCATAATGACTGGAGAGTGACTGGCCAGGTCAGCAGATTATGGTATTGGTTTGTGGGCGTGGCCAAATCATGAAATTGAGTCACTACATCACATTTATTGCTACATCACATTTATAGCTCGGTGATGTTTTTATAAAATAACTCCTAAAAAGACAGTTATAAACATTTTGCTTCTTTTCCTGTTTGGTATATTCTTCTTTAAGATCCATAAAACCAAGCAATTAACTATCTCTTCATGACTAAAATAAAGAGAAAGTAAAGAAATTTATCTTATTTTATTCATGATTTGAAGATATTAATGAATATAACTCCTTACAAACAATTATAGACTTTAGCTTCGTTCATTGTTTGCTATAATCTTCTTTCATACATATAAAACTAAGCAGAGATCTGAGCAAAAGTCCATAATTGTGTACTAAATATCTGGTCATGAATAAAAGGAAAAGAAATTCAATAAATTTGTCTTATTCTATTTATAATTTGAAGATATGAAAGAAAATGTAAAACAAAAGGTAAAGTAACTTGACAAAAATGAAAATTAAGAAAATACTTACAAAGCAGCAGTGTTGGTTGGTGGTTCTGAAGTTGCCATTGATGGTGTGGTTGTTTGAGCTTGAGCTGCTAAGACCAGGCGGGCTGCTCGTTGGACCTCTAGGGATTATTGGTTATAGGCTCTAGGGGGTCTGGGTTGGAAGCTGATGATGGTTGGGCTGTAGCTGCAGGAGACGGGTTGGGGGCTTCCTTGAGTTGATTCAGGTTCCTCCTCTTGACCTCTGTAATATGGTCCACCAAACTTGAAGCTCTCCTAGACCCATTTGTCACTTGGGAAGGATTCATTATATCTGCAGGCAGCCATACTTGTGCATCTGTTTAAGTCTGCTCAGCCATGTTCTTATCGTTTTGTAGCAGGTGTGTAGCTCACACACTGTTGTCTTCATCTGTGTCACCTTTGTAGCCCATATCTTATCCTTCTTGGTTGTGTCTTTGTGGTCTGACATCTGCTGGACATACAGACAGGGGTTGTTACCCACTGGACATACAGACAGGGGTTGTTACCCACTCAACATGTCCTCCTTTTGTTCATCAGTGGAGTCAGTGGTGACCTTTGGCTTCTTTTGGGCTCCGGAATCAGGTGCTGCTGCAGCTGTCTCTGGTGGCAGCCTTAAGCAACATAAACCAGGTATTGTGCTCCTACAAGTCAAGTGAGTAATAGCACTCTGGCTGGAGCTGCTGGTGCTCAAGGAGGTTTCCTCCAAATTGATTAGCTTGTCACCACCTGTAAAGATAAGTTTTTGCACTGTAAAATTTTGTGATAAAAGTTTACCTTACAAAGGCACAGTCAAATGTGCACAGCAGCGAATTTGGTGTATTTAATACCTTCTTAGTGGGCTCTGCACATCATTCTATCTCAGGCGACTGTATTCCAGCCACCTTCAATAAATTCCCAGGGAATGAGGCCTGATATACCTTGTTGGGGCCTATAAATCAGCCCTGAACCCACTCCTTGGTCTCAAGGAGTGCAGTAGCTTTGAAAACAAAGAGTCTTCATTCAGGCACAAACAAAAGGATACCCATGTTGAGGTGTCAAGGGTGTCCGAAAGCCAAAGGGTCAAGAATAGATTAAGAAGAACAATTAGAAATGATTCTACCCATGGTAATAATATGCAACAATTTAAGGATGGCAAGAGAGTCAGCCGTGAGTCTAATGATACATGGAACTATCATGGGGTTGTAGGTTAAAGTGAAGAACCCCTGAGTCTAATGATACATGGGACTATTGTGGGGTTGTAGGTCGAAGTGAAGAACCCCTGAGTCTAATGATTCATGGGACTATCGTGGGGTTGTAGGTCGAAGTGAAGAAGATGGAGATCATGAGGAGAAAAATAAATGAGTTGGAGGACAATTGATGTCCTTTGAGGAGTCAAAGGGCAGAGTGAACCCACCTTGAACCACAGTGGAGGAGTCTCTCATTCCTGAAGTGTTGGACTCAGCAAAGGATCCTGCCTGTTTCGTCTTCCCATAAGGTACAAAGCAAAAAGATCACACACCATGGATCCTATCATACGTTATCTCTGAGCAAGACATAAAGGCAAGCACCAGGTTTGATTAAGGAAAGGAATGTGGCAGAAAAGGATAAAAGGACAATCCTAGGACCTCGCACGTAAACACAGTAGAAGAGGGATAGGATCAAGTGATGAGTAGCTCTCAAGGTCCTCACTAGCAATGAAAAGCCTTTTCAGTTATTGCAAGTCATGGTGGAAGGTGATGATGTAGATGATGATCTGAGTCAAAACTTCCAGATGAAATCTGGTATCCCTGTAGCTCCAACAGAGCACCGGCAGCACAAACACCAAGAGAAAGATCAGGAGAGGAGAAGAGCTCATTGTGACAGGCACGAGGAAATACATTCCATGGCAGAAATGCTCTGGAAAAGTGCAGGTTGGTAGTATGAGGCTAATGCATTGGCCCCTGTGGTTCCTCACCTGGAGAGGTCAAGAAGAGGGAGAAACTTGCTGGTTTAGAGCAAGAGCTGAGGTGATACAAGAGTTCACTAGAAGGTTTCTAAAGAATAAGCAGATGGCAGTTGGTACAGATAACATTTTGCCCCCAATGAGGTGACAAACATTGGCCTGCAGGAATTTGAGTTGCATTGTGCATCCTTGGCAGTAGTGTTCAAGGTTCAACCAAGTACCTCTATCCAAGAAGTCTGCAAGGGAACCATCTACAGGGAGGACCCGGAAAAGAAAGCAAAGGGAAGCAGTCATCTTGGTGACAGATCTGCCTGAGAGAAGAACCAGGTGGTCAGCAATAAAGTCTACCACCAACAAAAAGGAATATTCAGATCTGGAGCCTGTGATAAGAGTGTGGGAGGGAAACAGATGGAAACTTAAAACTCAGGCAAGCAGTCATGGGGAAAAAGTGCAAAAGCTACTTCGATATGGTGCTGGCTGGAACTAGCCCCTGGCAGGAGGAACTGGACTTAGTCCAGCCAAGTTACCCTTCCATCTATGCCATCATTTGTTTGGCCCCCTTCCCACTGGAGAAGCCTGTCTCCAGATAATTTGCTGTAGGGCTGGGGGTGGCAGATGGGTACAGTATGATGGTGGGACACCCAGAGAGACATTTTCCAAAATCTGATAGATGTTAATGCCATGACCATTACAACTTTTTTGCCATGCCAGAACCTTTGATACAGCTGCTTCTGTGGTTGAGGAAGTGGTGGGGGAGGCACAAAGGCACAACCATATGACTGCCTTTCAAGATCCATCTATTCTATCAGCTCAGTTCACCACACCTACTCTGCAAAGGAGGTGGAGGACCATGAGTTCAGAAGAATGTTGGTGGGAAGTCAATTAAGGTTTGTTGGAACAGCTGGGGAAGGTTCCTTTGGACCTATTAAAATGTAAGAGGAGCAAGGCTACCAACATCCCAGCTAAACCAAAGGGTCCTAATATAAGGAAATGAAGGAAGAAGATTGGGAGTCTACCAAAAGTACCAAGGTGCATTGTAATATGTGGCCTTTACCCTTGTGGCAGTTACTGTGACATCCACAGGTCAGGAGCCCCCACCATGTCCCTACCTTTCAACCACTGTTCCTGGTCAGCAGTCGCCAATGTAAAAATAAAAATAATGCCTTTTAACAGATGGAAGAAACGTTTTAAAGATGTATGAGTAATACATCATATATTAAAAATGATTTTGAGCATTGTTTAAGGTTTTAGAAAGATTTCCAGAACGACAAAAATCTTGGAACGGTAAAATTGTAGGTGTCTGGAAGCTATATAAGGCGAGCAGCAGCCTGGTTTTTTTCATTCTGGCTCTGTTGAGCTTACTTGTAATTTTAGTTTCAGAGATCCTACAGTGGGTCAATTCTTTGAGCCAACGCACCTTTGGTTTTTGTTACATCTTGACAATTTAACCTTTGTAAACTCTTCCGAGCTATTCTGATAATTTTTGATAAGTTATTCCTTCAATAGTTTCCATTATTCCACTCATGTGGAATGGCTGTTCCAGGGATAGGCTAGCATCGAGCAGTCATTACATCATTATTAGACACAGATTAGAATCTATTTATTCATATGAAACTGGCATGAATGGAATACATTGTCTGTAACATTATTACTCATTTGTAAGTGGAATTAACTTGGACTCGTATGTTTTTACCAATGTTACTCAATGCCTTGGTTATCTTTCATTGATAAAGAACAAACAAAGCAGACGTCAAATGCATTGATAATTTTTAGAGTTTATTCATCATAGACTACAAAAGTAGACAACTGATTATCTGCACTTTTTCTTCTACTACTTCAATACTGAAATGCATGTTTTATGTTTTGGAAGTGTGGAACTGGAATTATGTTTGATTGATTGAAATCAGAATGGAACGTCTATGTGAATGTTTGGGACGTTGTGGCACCTACTAGAACTACTATCAAGTACGGCAGTCATCCAGATGACCCGTAGTTCTATGCGGCACATTGCCTACAGTTGTTCATAGTCACAAGCTTAAGGTTGCAATTAAGGCGGGCTACTTTCTGCTGGTGCACTGGCATCTGGTCATGTGGTGTACCAAGTGTTGGGGTGACTGTAAAGGTACAGTCAGTGGGTCGGTCATTTGCCTAGTTGTGTTGTAAAGCATTCATCTGCTACATTACATATAAAGGGAGGCAAATGATATAAATGATGCATGAGCTACAGGCCAATTGTCACATACACCATTGTTCCTTCACAGCAAGTGGTGTTTTACTCTACCAGTATAATGAACTCTAGCATGTCTACAGATGCCAGTAAATGTGACACATTTTGGACCATTACTATCCCCCACCATTTTTGTCAATAGGACCTCTCCGCCGCCAAAAATAGAAGATACTGAAAATTTTACCATTCCGATCCCAAGCATTTTTGGACAATAAAAATCTCCAATCACACATACACACACAAAAAGAGTGCAGGGAAGTTGAGAATAAAGGAGTGGAAATTTGCCTGCTAAACATCCGTTCTTGTCGGTCTACTACCCCCCGGCGCTGGGGGCCAACATAGTGTATCACCCCAAGAAAGTCTGCTTAGCAGGCAAAGTGGAAATCTGCACTGATGAGTATTGGTAATATGAAACATGCCAAGTGCACACATAATTTATGTCAAAGCAATATATATATATATATATATATATATATATATATATATATATATATATATATATATATATATATATATATATATATATATATATATATACAGTGGTACCTCTTTTGAGAGACCACCCCTACAGCGCGTCAAAATGTGGTCTCTCAAAACAGGTGGTCTTTCATTAGAGGTACAACAACATGGAAAAGATAGCGCAGTGTTCTGAGAGAGCGGTCTTAAAAAGACATGCAGTCTCTCATTAGAGGGGTCTCTTAAGAGAGGTACCCCTGTATATATATATATATATATATATATGTAGAGAGAGAGAGAGAGAGAGAGAGAGAGAGAGAGAGAGAGAATTCAAACATACATAAGTTTTAAGAGACTTGTTACAATGTTTAAATATTCACTCTGATTTCTGATTATAGTTGCAGTTAACACGTTTCTTCTTCATTTTGTAATTCTGCTGTAAGGTGCTACTCGATTATATTTTGCTGGGGAATTTTGTCGTAGGCAGCTATAAATTTTCAGATATTGTATTTCTGATTATAGTTGCAGTTAACACGTTTCTTTGTCATTTTGTCTCAACTGGTATTGACTACATCACCCAGGAAGGATATGCAAAGGAGAACTGATCTGGAAGACAACTTATTTCATGACGGCTAATATACAGGATAGAGAGCTGTAGTAAATGTCAGTTTCCCTTGTATTTTGTGTAAATAAATATTTGAAACCTAATTTACATATTTTGTTGCATTCCACCAAACTTCATCAGTTGACCATTTTTGCAGCTTAATGACTCAAATAAAAGTGGAATTTATATGTGCTGGATAAAGTAGGTCTACATGTATCCAGTCACCAACGTTTTGCCAATAATGGAGAGTACTCCATGTCTCCTTATTCTCAGCTTCAGTTGAAAAAATACCCTGATATGCACAACTATTTGTCAGGTATTTACAGTGTGTATGAATAAGGCATAAAAATATATGCATTATCTGATCCATTAAGTAAACTGTGAAGGTAAGACAGAGACATCCCCTGACCTCTACCACAGTTCCTACTCGCTTTAAAGATTGTCTATATGATGGTCGAGAGAATTATTTGCATATTTGTTCATAGCAATTGTGGATCTCCATAAGACAATAAACTGCCCTGTGACTTACATGTACCCATCAAAGAACCTGTATGTGCAGACTGATATGCATATTGTTACAAAATGAAACCGAATATCCAGCTGCACATTGTACATTATAGAACTTTCACTTTACCTATAATTTAGGGAGTATATTTTTGAACAGAGTTTTGCCGTTTGGCTTACGTTCGTCCACTATGTTTTGTCAGCGTATGACAGATGCTATTGCCTTTTAATTTAGAAGTGATGGTTTCTATATCATATTTTTAGATGACCCGGGGGAGGGGTGTTGACTGAGTTGAAAGAGTTCCTGAGACCTTTCCTCATTTGAGAGAATTGCTGCAGGATTAAGGGGTTGCTGAAGCCTCTCATATGGCACTTTTTGCAAGAACTAACAGAGTGTTTTTGGGTATAAGTATTGATACTGTTTGCTTGACTGCTGCAGTTCCAGTGGACAAAGTGGAACATATTTTACAGTTATTAGATGAGTGCAGTGGCAAGAATACAGCTTCTAAGTCTGAGGTGCAATCAGTTTTTGGTACATTGCAATTCACGGTGAAATCTGTCAGGCCTGGTCGAGTTATCATTTGGTATTTGCGTACGTTGAATTGTTTTTGCACAGAATTTTTAGATCCCTCTTCCTGTTTATTTCATCAAAGATGTTAACTGGTGGAGAGTTTTCATGAAGAGATACAATGGTGTTTTCATAATCCCTCAGGAGTGGTGGTCTCTGCACAATGCTGTTATTGCCACGGATGAGTGTTTGGTGGGGGTGGGGGGGAGGGGGTGGGGGGTATTCTCTGGCTGCTAGGGAATATTTTCATGCACAGATGCCTGCTGTTACTTCGACTCAGGAGTTGGATATTAATTGTCTGCAGCTTTTTACGGTAGTGGTAGCTTTCAGACTTTAGGCTCCACAGTTGAAGGGTTACAGGATTACCTTCCTTTGTGACAATCAGGTGTGTGCACAGTTTGTCAATTCCAGCAGGTCCAAATGTGATTTTCTTTGTGCTTGTCGTAGGGAGATTTGTTTCCCGTGTGCAATGAGTGAGACGCAAGTAAGAGCTTTACATGTGTATAGTGGTAGCAACTGTCTAAGTTTTCTTGTCTCGCTGTCACTTGAACCCTTCCTTCGTGAAACATTTTTTGGTCCAAGTTGGCGTTTCTTGGCAGGAAAGAGAAGTTCATCCAAATGATTTTCTTTTCTTTTTCAGACTGGTGATTTATTTGCTTTCAGATGATGCACTTGCGATGTTACGGAGAGAGGTTTTGCTTTTGCAGAGGGCAGTTTCTGCTCCAGGGACTATGCTGTTTATACATACAATGGAGACTTTTCATGTCATTTTGTTTATATTTTCATTTGGAGAAGCTACCAGTTTCTTTAGATACAATTTGTGCCTTTGTACAGTTTTAGAGCCTTTCTTTTAAGAGTGTTACGGCTATTAAAATTAGGCTAACGGAGTTCAGGCATTGCATTTGTTATCTGGACACGAGTTCAAGCATTTTGATAATTTGAATACAAATACAGGCTTGTCGCGATTAAATACACACCGAGTTAAACAAGCTTCTTCTATGACTCCACATATTTTATGTGCCATTTTTGGTCATTTTAATTTTGAGCCTCCATGACTCCACATATTTTATGTGCCATTTTTGGTCATTTTAATTTTGAGCCTCCACTGCATATGGCTTGCTGGTCAGCGTATTTACTGGGTTTTTACCTCATGGCGAGGAAATCGAATATAGTACCCTCTAGTCTTCATTGTTTTGATTGTTGAAAGCAACTTTGTAGAGGGGACATTATTATAGTTGAAGCAGGTATGCTTGTTTTGCTGAAGTGGTCAAAGACTAATCAGTTTGGGAAAAGGAAGGTGGTCTTCCGTTGATGCATGGTTTGATGTTGTGTCCTCTGTTAGGTTTTCACAAGCTAACTTCTTTGGTGCCGGCGGGCAGTTTGTCGCCTTCCTGTACATTTGCTGTTCATTCAGTGTTACAGTGCGTCACGTCTTTCTGTTTTGTCTCCGTGCTTAGGAGCGTGCCTAATAAGGCAGGGTTTGAGGCCAATCACTTGACTGGATATAGTTTAAGGACTTTGCATTCAGGGCTAATGTTCCCGGAGAGCTCATCAAGCTGCAAGGTGACTGGTCATCTGAGGCGTATTTGAAATATTTAGATTTTTCTCTTGCCACGAAGTTACAGGCAGGTTTAGCTACGTCGCACATGTTACAGCTGTACAGTATATAAATGGTACCATGACAGCAGAATCTATATTCTGTGTGTTTGATGTGGTTGGATCACACATGCAAGGTAATTCTGATACTATGATCATATTTAAGATAATGATATTTAATGTGCAAGCTTGTACCTTGGTGTGAGATGCTCTTGATATTATTTGGCATATCTTTTGATACTTTTCTGTTTTCTTAAGTTTATACTGTGGATATAAATAGTCGCGAAAGGCGTTTTGATAATGATGATTTCAACAGATGGCTTTCTGCTTGGCCAAATAGTTGCATCTGAAACTGACACTGTGTTAAGAGTATAATCCACTTTATGTATTGCCTCTTTAAATCAACGATGAATATTCATATTTGTTATCAGGATATCTTTATATCATTAATGACATTGTGCACTTTGATTTCGTTTTTCTGTTTCCTTTTTGTTTTGCTTTGTTGTTGTGTTGTGATGTAAGTATTTTAGTGATTTGTCTGTTATGTGTTGTGTATTGTGCACTGTCGAGGAGATTGAGTATGATTATTGAGTGTAACATTTGTTGTTCCAGTATATTTATTTCAGGAATGATAGTAGACAGAATATATGTATATATATAAATATATATATATATATATATATATATATATATATATATATATATATATATATATATATATATATATATATATATATATATATTTCTTAATCTGGTGATTGTCTTTTATTGCATATATTTTGATTGGACAATGATTATATTTGGACTTTTGATTACCGGAATATGCTTGCTAATTTCTGTCAATTGCTTGAATGTGACTATGCCACAGTTTGGTAAATGATTTACTTTCTAATTTGAATTTCTTTGCGTCACAGTATTGGTAATTCTGCTGTAAGGTGCTACTCGATTATATTTTGCTGGGGCATTTTGCCTGTAGGCAGCTATAAGTTTTCAGATATTGTATTTGGTGTGACTGGTATTTCTTTCTGACAGTGATATTTGTGCTGTTTGTTGTTTTAGGTTTTTACTATTAGGGAGGATTTGTGAGTGTTGTTTTCGTTTTTTCACAAGGTGGTTTTTGTGTGTTGCTAAGTCGCTTTTTTGTTGGGGGAGTTGACTGTCATGTTTAATTACCATGTTCAGTTTGAACAACGTTTTATCATCTGTGTTGTTATTTCCGTGACAGTCGATTTTTGTTGCGGCCAAACAATAAATTTATTTATTTTTGTACACCTTGTGTTGTGGTTTTTCTTTCCGAGGGAACCAGACAATTTCTAAATTTTGTCCATCAAAATAGTTAAATGCTGGTGAACGATAAAAGGTGACTTTACCCTTTTCCTCTTCCGGGGATTACCTACGTCATTCCTTCTTTTGTTGTTTCTTTTCCCGCCGTTTAACTTGTTTTTCTTTTGTCTTTTTGTCTTTCGACCTTGAGGACGTGTCTGATTTCTTGGATTTTTTTCATCCGCCCTTCCCTTCTTTTTTCTTTCTTTTCATGTGTTTTTATATTTGTTTTTTTTTCTCTTTCGTTTTGTTTTGTTTGTTTGTTTTTTTTTTGTTGGGGGGGGGGAATTGACTGTCATGTTTGATTACCATCTTCAGTTTGAATAATCCTTTATCGTCTGTGTTGTTATTTCCATGACAGTCAATTTTTCGTCGCGGCCAAACTATATTTTGATTTATTTTTGTATACCTTGTGTTGCGTTTTTTCTTTCTGAGAAGCTAGACAATTACGTTTCTTCTGCAGAGAATTGGACGACACACAGTCTGGACCCGCCATTATTTACAAAGCTATGACTATGCTTTGGCTCTAGATGTCGCTCTCGTTGCAAAGCCAACACCGTACACGTGCAATGGGATAGGCCACTCGATTTTATGTTCTGCAGCACGATCACATGGCGTCGATTCGCTCACCAGAGTACCTTATCACAGTTTTTTCAGTCCACATACGTTACAAAAATTGCATTCAAATATTCGCGAATCGTCAGCAAGAGCTCAACTTAAGCATGTCGTAATTAAACTGCATCGGCCTTTAGATTTGATGTTTAACACATTCAAAGAATACATTTTGTATAGTACTTGACCTATGGTACTTCGTGCAAATGATTTGGCAAGTTGGCATGCTCACTTACTTGATTTCTTATTTACTAACTTAGTGGGCAAATTATTCTAGAGTCTGTTTGGATTCCATGCTGGCTAACGCCCTGCAGTTAACTGTTATTTATTTTGTAGGCCTATCAGTGTGCCAAATTGTGGCTATGTGTGCACATATACATGTCTGATTTGTATCGTAGGTGTCAGTGTTCCTGTGTCATTAACTTGTGTCTTCTTGTTTTGTGTACATGGTCTATTTTTCTATACTCTACATCGTAGGTGTCAGTGTTCCTGTGTCATTAACTTGTGTCTTCTTGTTTTGTGTACATGGTCTATTTTTCTATACTCTACAATGTTACACTGGTTTTGTTTGTTTGCTCGTTTTTGTTTTGGCAGGTGCATCCTGGCTAAGTTTGATGTGAATATGGTTGACAGTTTTGGTGATGAAATCCAAAATGTATGTTCCTATTGCAATCTCCATAAATTTAATTGGCAACCGACAGGAATGCTTGTAAAACCGACAAATCGTTACAAATCAGAGATCCGGATTATTGCCACCTGGTGAGCAGTTACTTTAACCCTGTCACAAGCTGCATTTCCATTAAGATTCAGAGCAATAGGAGTGACACTTTTGGGAAGGGCGAAAGCAACTTTAACACAAAAATTCATTAAAGGAATAATGATAAAGAGAGTGATGATGATGATGATGATGATGATGATGATGATGATGATGATGATGATGATGATGATGATAATCACAGCACCATTTGCTGAATTGATTGATGTCCCCAGAAGCCAACCTGCGCAATTTCAAAGCAATAGTCAAGTTGGATTTGGAGAAAAATATTTACGGATTTTGAGAAATTGACCCCCCCCCCGCCAAAAAAAAAAACAATTTACACAATTTTAAAAATCACTGGAGCAAGACCATTTCTTCAACTTGATAGAGACCTACCAAAGGAACATTGATAGCAATCGTGAAGTGGATATGGCTAATGGCTTTCGAGAAGTCGAAAATATGACTCGCCATTGCAATCCCTGTTGACATTTTAATCGAAAGAAATGTATGCATTAACCGATAAATACCGCAATTTAATAAATCATTAAAATTCAGCGATGCCGAATATCATCATCATCACATAGAGAGAAAGTTGAGCCTTCCGCAACCTTCATTGCCACAAAGTATCAGAACAATCTAAGTGACAGTTTTGGGGAAGAAGTTGAAAATTGCTTTATCACACAAAAATTCATGAGAAATAGAAAACACTACAGCACCACTTGTTCAATACATTAAGTTTTAGGGGTCCCCAAAAGTGTCCCTGTGCAATTTCAAGTCAATTGGCTAAGCAGTAGAATAATTTGCCAAAAATGAGCGAAAAATTCAGAAATCAAAGAAGAGGTTCATGATGATCATGTGCATGTTGCGGACAAAGGGAGCTTGATACTATATCCCCTGCTCCGAGCAATTGGCCAAGTAGTTCTTGTGTTGAAGAAACTTTATTTGTTTCAAAAAATCAATCAAACAAGAGGACTATTTGAATAGTGTGTACTTAACTACGGTCGCAAAGTTTGATTTCCCATAACTTCGTCAAAACTTAACGTATCCAAATCAATTTCGCACACTTTCATTGTCTAAAGTCAAATCACAAAAATTCATAAATAAATAAGAAAAAAATTGCGGCATCACCTGATGGCAAAAATGAGAAGTAGCTGACCCCAGGTGACCCTATGTGCAATATCAAAGCAATCGGCCCAGTAGTTCTTGCAATGGAGATTTTTTTCTAAAATGATCAATTAAAATCAAGAAAAAGTGAAACATTATTGCATCATCTCCTTTGAAAATTTGGTAGAAGCCCACCTGGGAAACATCCTTGTGCAAAATCAAAACATTACAAGCACCGGTGTTTGAGAAGTCGAAAATGTAAATACAATAGCCATAATACTATACAGTAGCAGTTACCTACGGCTGCAAAGTTTGGTTTGCCATAACTTCGTAAAAGAATCCCACACCCCTATAATTTTCGCAGAGGTTTATTGTTTAAAGTTAAATTATATTCTGATAAAATTTCAAGCAATTCTATTCAGCCATTCTTAAGAGGAAGAAGTAAAAAAAAAGTCTTAACATAAAAAAATTCATAAAAAATGTAAAACATCGCGGTACCACCTACTGGCCAAAATAAGAACTACATGACCGCAGGCGACTCTATGTGTAACACCAAGTAATTGGCCAAGCAGTTCTTGAGATGAAGAAATTATATTTTTTGGTTCAAAAAATCAATTAAACAATTCATAAAAATAGAAAAATATTGGATGATCATCATCTTTGCAAACGTGGTAGAGATATACCTGGGGAACATCTATGTGCCAAATCAAAACATTTCATGCAGCGGTTTTGGAGATGTCGAAAATGTATAAAGTCTAAAGACAGACAGATGAACGGCGGACGCTAACGGATTTCAAAAGCTGTCCTGACTGACAAGTCAGCATAACTAAATATCAGCCTGGTTATTTGTTCCATCTTGATGGAGACTACCCCAAGGTTCAATGCTGCCACGTTTGAAGGGGATCTGACTGATGGTTTAGAAGAAGAGATTGAACATGTCACTTATCCCTGCAAACCATTCAGTTGCATTGTAGTCAAAAGGAATGTGGTCATTAACTGATAGGTACCCAAACTGGTAAAAAATCATTAAGAAATCGTAAATGCGAAATATCGTCATTCAACGGATCAATCAGTTTTACCCGTCCACAAACTAAATTTACATCAAGCCTCACAACAATCCAAGTGACGGTTTTGGAGATGAAGCCGAAAATAATCTGAACACATAGAAATTCATAAAAGATGGAAAATGATTAAAGCACTACCTGGTGAAGTTATGAATTTTAAGGGATCCCATAAGTGCCTCTGCAATTTCGAAGTAATTGGCGACATGGTTAGCATTTTTAGCGAAGAAGTGAAAAATGTGAAATGTCGTAGGACGACAGCGGATGACTGACCACTGACTGACAGGCCAGCTGAGCTAAAAAGCTAATTACCAGATAAACACAGTAAAATAACAGCACTGCTGTACTAGCCTTCCCACATGGACAGAGTGGAACACTTTTTCTTCATGCCTTTTGAAACATTTTAAGTTTGCTTCACAGTCTCAAATATTGTACAGAACTTTTGGCACACGGTATGCTCTGCACTGCTGAAGTGATGAATGTCGACTTGAACGGAAATGCTAACATTATAAAGCCAGTTAACAAGTACAACTTCTGTACGCTGGAAAGTGGACCCACGAAGCTGGACAAATAACTAAACAACACGTATAGAGACCACAAATTCGTGTGTCTGCTTTTATTAGAAATTTATCCAAAGCTCTATTTACATATAAACAAGGTAGTGATTCGCCTTCAATACCGTATAGTGGATGTTGTCATGTATTTTAGCCATTTTGATGGATATTTTGGTGTAAAATTTAAAATGATCTGATAGCAAAATTATTTATATGGAAATTTACATACGGTGTTATATATTTTCACTATTTGCCCGACCGCCTAAAACTTCATATACCCAGTCGACGTAATTTGCTACTTTTGTATAAACGCCAGGTTTCCTGGGCTGTGCGCAGCCTCGTCCAAAACTTGTAAGACCAGCTTGGATCCAACGATTTCGTCTGAAGCACAGCAGAGGGCCTCCAGAGTCGCCCTGCAAGACAACGCATGTGTGACATATGATGCAAGACAACGCATGCGTGACATATGATGGCTTTCATAAAGCAATGAAAGAAATTACTTTTATGTTAAATTTATGCTGTCCAAGTCCGTTTGCCAAGTTTTAATACTCTTTACAAACATGTCCTATTCTCGCACACACAAATTAGCCATTGAGACTCACTGCTGCCTTTCAGTGCTGTGCTCCTCCGTGGCTCTTGCATAAAATCTTGCTTTTAACAACACTTGATTTTCTGGGGCATGGAATCCACCCGACACTATGTTTCAAATTACATCGCATGCTATCTAGAATAAATTAAGTAATATTTAGAGACAAATAAAGGCAAGACGACTTAATCAACTTGTTTTTGCTGTGAATTGTGGGTTTGACTGCATGATGAAGTTCATCTTTAGTTACACGGAGGGAGCAGTTGACAGCTGCTGGTTTTGTATATATATATATATACATATATATGGGTGTGAGTATTATCTACCTGACATGTATCTACTCCACCATTTTTCAGTCCTGCACACATCATGTTGCTTGTTAGAAGAAAATGGTTGCCCAGCCACTGTCTTTTTCTGCAAGTTTTCACTGATATGATGGGCACTGTAGCCTGATGAAGTAGTCTTTGAAGCTTTTGTCCTGCCGACAAAAATGTACGACACGTACAAGTCATACTATGCTATGACTATTCAAGACTCAATGATTTTTTCGGAAAGAACTACTCGCGAGATTGACATTATTTTTTCGCTTGGCCATAAACGGTTTCCTTATTTAAAAGAGTTTCTTAAATGATTTAGAGACAAAGTTAATCAATGTAGGAATGTTTTCCTTGTCATGAATATTTTTGTTTACATAAAATAGTTGCTTATATTGTAAGATATCCCTTTGGCCAAAACTTGAAATAATGTGTCGGAAAATGTTGCATCAACAACCGTGCTCTTAAATCAAAAGCCACACCAAACTATTAAATGTTACAGTGTTTTGCAACAAAGGAAATACAAAACTACAGGTTTTGTTTCCCCAAATTTTAGTCGCCGTCGCAGACGTGGCCCCAAAAGCCCTCTATGCACCGATCTGACATGTAATTGAAGGTATTTATATTAACTGGGATCCTGTGCTACCACGTAGACTGCAGGAAAGAAGTTAACAGGAAGGAGAACACATCCATGTATCAAGCAGGGCCAAATACATTTTTGATCAATAGAACTGCTCCAGAGAGCAAAAAACCTGTTGAAAACTCATTATGAAAGTTTTAAAACACACAAGATGGTAAATATATTTGGAAAATTTCATTTGTTGGAAGAAAATGTTCTATTTCTGGACGGTTAAGTAACATAACTAGTACAAAAGTCCTGATTATGGCGGAGGCATAGTTCTGTTGCCTTGCAACTGAGGGGACCAGAGCAGGTCTGCAGTTAATATAGTTTATAATGAATACCTCCAATTAGGGACCAATTTGCACTTTGTCTTTGTAGAAAGTCGACCAAATCTGTACGTGTTTGGGCGTTTGAATTACGACTTTGCCTTGCATATAACATTGCAATCAAGTAAACTGATATTACTGGTTCAAGTTTATATCTACTGTTACATGAGATTTCATTCATTCATTCATTCATTCATTCATTCATTCATTCATTCATTCATTCATTCATTCATTAATTCATCCATTCATTCATGTACGTATTTACTTATTTGTTTATTTAAGAAGGAAACTGTGACGTAACAAGCTCCATTCATTCCTGCGAAATGTTTCTTTCATTTCATGTGTTTTATTCAGTTTGAACTGTTGTACAAACTACTGGGCTGCTGATCAGAATCGTGTTCAGACTTTGGATATCTTGATGGCAACAATTATGTCGAATTTAATTACGTGTGATGATGACAATATTTTATTACCACCTAGTTTTACATCAATATCGCACGATTATTCTTCTTGGATAGAGAAGAGCAATGTTGTATCAAAGCAGATAAATTAAAAAAAACTTGTTCTCTCATGGAAGCTTTATAGAGAAACGGCCTAGAGTCAGACATAATAAAACCAAACTTACCCTTTGATATACCCCATCCTAAAATTTTACAAGCTGTTCCTTCTTTGAACTCCTCTCCAGCATTAGGTAGACATACTGTACTGACGTAAGTATTTAGATTAACGGGAGTGGCCAATCGTATAAGTGCAATATCAGAATCAAATGTTGCCCTATCAAATTCTGGATGAATGACGATTTCTGCCACGTTCGCCACCACGCGGCTATTTTCGGAAATACTAAGATCGTGGGAAGCAAGAAGAATCCTCCAATGGGAGACGTCGAGGTCACTGAATAAAAACATAAATATAATTGAAGATGTTCACAGCTTTTGATATTGGAATAATCACTTCTTTCCAACTTGCAAGCTCGGAGGAGTGTGGAGTGGTCATTAAATGCATACGCGAGTTGTATGACAACAGATGTTTTAACTGTGATGTATGTTAGTTTCTTCCCCCCCCTCCCATCCCCCAGATCAGGGAATTGGAACGGGATGCACCTCCCTGCCCTGATAGAAGCGACGATCATGAAAATTGAGGGAGCTTTTTGAAGAGAAATATCGCAGGATGTTTGACCGTCAAAATCACCTTTCAAAATTACTACAGTTGGCCACCTGCTATTTTATTGGTGTCCTTGGCCAGCTGGTTTGATTCGTTGCGTAGTAAAAATGGCGCATTTTTTTTCTAAATCCCCCCCAAAATCAGCAGTACGAAAGTGAATAAGAAAACGCATTTAAAACCCTGTTAGCCAGAGTCAGTTAGTAGTAATTACACAAATAAAAATCCTGTCACAACACAAACAATTTATGCAAAATGTCAAACTTTTTTCAGGAAAAAACTGATAATTCGGGAGTTTGTTTTTCAAGATTCGGGAGATCGGCAGACTTTAAAGAAATGAGTTGAATTTCGGGAGATCTCGCAAAAATTGGAACCTCTGCGCGGCTTTTAGCGAAAATAAGCAGACTTTTCTCTCTGATCGCTTTACGATTGGATTTATCTCGTTCTTTTTGGCCCAACGACAACATATGCATGAGCCGCCCAGAATAGCTTGGGAGATTCGTGTTGTGCAACTTATTATATAAGGCTAGGGCATCAAGATAATCATATTTCAACTCATTTTTTAACTTTACGCAATTTTATAGGGTTATTATGTTTTATCCGGGGGCAGAAAACGATGTCAAAAAATGATGCAGCAATACACAAACGTGCGTCACGTTCACTTCCGTTCATTTCATCCCACTCATTTCTGGTGCCGAGGCACTTCAGGACTACCTTGGGGAAAGGATGAAATGAAAAACTCGTAGAAAAAAAGAACCCCTGTGCTGCAACACAAATTTAACACAGTATAGGCAAATACGTACTCGTACACACAATGTGTTGTAGTTAGCACCCATTGCGGATGTATAAGTGTTCCTGCACACCGAACAGTTGCATAGTATCGTCCATAATAGCGTTTTAATTGTCTTAATCCCACCATCCAAGGCCAGGAACCACGAACGGCTTCCATGCCGCCAATGATACGACCCCCCGGCACAGAAATGGCGGGAGTACCACACGACGGAAAACTCATTCTCTGACTGGACTGTGCTGCTTCCTCCTCCTCTTCCCCTTCCTCTTCCTCTTGCGTCACGAAACCATACCTTGTTCTTACCGCTTTGGAAGGCGTATGTCCAGGTACTATCAAGTAACAAACCAGTAGTTTCAATCAGCTGTTACTAACTACGCAAAGATTAAAATCCATGGAAATGTATAAAACGTCTGAAATACATGAATGATTGAAATGAACAAACGAAAACAGGAAGGAACAAATGAATAAATGACATTTGTTCCTGCGTATGACACTTTTAAGATAAAAGCTACTCTGTGTGTTTGAATTTATTAGTCTTCGTTTGTGATAAATGACTCCAGTTGCACCAACAGCTTGTCATATTCTTAGCGTTATACGTGCACCAGTTCAATGTGTATGCACATGTACATCCTCCAATATGGCATACATAGTATAGGTTACGGAGTGTATCGCATGGAAATGCAAAGGGAAGTATTGGTGCCAGTAAACAAGGAGGTTTTTCTTGAATACACCCACTTACCACACAATTGATAGGACATAAATGCAACTGTTTTTTCATTTCAACCACAAGGAAAGAGAAGAATAAAAGAGGCACAATTAAAAATAAAAGGACGAAGCACAGTACGAGAAAGGCCGCGGCGAAATTGAAGAGTTTATTTCATAGAAGTACACAGTGAAGTGTGGATGCCCTTACACAAGCAATTATTTTTCTTGAATCAGTTATATACCCATTTATCCTACAACTGATCAGATATCATTCCGTTTATTTCATTTCACCGACAACCAAACAGAAGAAAAGGAAAGATGCAAAATTAGACTTAATAGTAGAGTACAGATATAGAAAGACTGTGGAGGAGAAGACGAAGAACGAGGAGGGGGAGGAGGAGGAGGAGGAGGAGGAGGAGGAGGAGGAGGAGGAGGAGGAGGAGGAGGAGGAGAAGAAGAAGAAGAAGAAGAAGAAGAAGAAGAAGAAGAAGAAGAAGAAGAAGAAGAAGAAGAAGAAGAAGAAGATCGAAGGATGCAAAAAAAAAAAGTAGTTTAAAAAGTTGCCCAGTAATTTTCTTACCGCAGTCTCCAACCTGATAATGGGTAACATACTGACGTTGATACAACTGTCCACATGCAGTACGCCACGTATGCATCCAACAGCTTTTGTCCATTTGATTGAAGTCTACAGCCCTGCATTCGCCAACACAGGCGCGAACACAGGCTTCGGCCGTTGTAAATCCTATTCCACGAACAGCTCCTAGCATGTGAGCGCCATTTACTATCCCTGAGGAAAAAAAGCAGCATAAATGATGAGAATTATCCAATGGATTTGCACATTGTCTTATCATTTTTTTCTTTGCTGGAAAATTTGGAACATTTAGTTTAACTTTATTTCTGCCTCTGATGCTCAGGCATTTTCCACACGGTATATGATAATGCACAAATACATTCCTGTCCGTCCCAAGTACAGCTACCTAGCTTCGTCTCCATCTAAAAATTCTACGTGAAAGCTCATTTTTCCCTTTGTAATCGAAGCACTTAATTCCTTCCCGAGCACTCTACCAATTAGTCCTGTGCAGTTCTAAACCTTGTCCACCTAAAGTAAGACCACCCTATGCGATAACCTGAAGCCATGATAGTTTTCTTTTTTCTTTTCTTTCTTTCTTTCTTTCTTTCTTTCTTTCTTTCTTTCTTTCTTTCTTTCTTTCTTTCTTTCTTTCTTTCTTTCTTTCTTTCTTTCTTTCTTTCTTTCTTTCTTTCTTTCTTTCTTTCTTTCTTTCTTTCTTTCTTTCTTTCTTTCTTTCCTTTCCTTTCCTTTCTTTATTTTTCTTAACTTTTGTTCGCAATTTCTCTAGGACAACGTAACACCCGGAAATACCACCTTGAGCACAGTCACTGTGACATGGTGTACCTGGTTTGGAATAACCAACGTGATCAAACTTCTGCAAGTTACGGACAATTAAATTTGTAAAACTTCCACATCTCCAAACCAAAGTTCATAGATTTGTACTCCATGACTACATACCGGGTACCCGGTATGTAGGCCCATGCACATCCAATGAACGATACACAAAACTTGTAGAATTTTATGCCTGTTATTTAGAAGCGTTCGAAAAGTTTAAAATTTGTGTATCATCGAAACAGTTTTGGATAGAGACGTTATTGTAACTTCAATTCTCAGGTGTGTGTTGAAGGTGCATACAATGAACCACAATCAACAGTTGAATACTTTTAATTATGATTAGTCGTATTCGAAAAGTGCATATGTCAAATGTCTTCAGAACATTAGACCTTCCATCATTAAGTCTGTGCTGCAGGTATATCCGTGAACCAAAAACAAAGGTGGTAGAGTTTTAATATGTGCTAATTGGGGATACATGAACAATGAACATGAACAACACAACCTTTTAGTGAGAGGTGTAATTCCAGGTGCAGTTTTTAGGTTTGCGCTGTAGGCGCATCCAATGAACCGCAAACATAAGTTGTACAATTTAAAATTAGAGTGGGCCTAATTAAGAGAAAACATGAAGTGTTGCATATGATCAAAACTTCGTGCAGATGCCATGCCAACTTCAATTCATAAGTTCATCTACGCTTATCCAATGAGCTAGAAAGAAAAGCTGTGGAATTTTAACTTATACCAATTAAGGACACTTGAGCGATTAATTTTAATTATACTAATTAGGGTTGTTTGAGCAATTCAATGGATAATTTCAACACTATTATAGGCAGAGCGGCCATTTCAGGGTGCATCCAATAGACAGCGAACAAATAGTAAGATTTCAATTTTTTCTGTTCTGTGTAAATGTTAAATAGCTACAAAATGATCACAACAGAGAAAGTATCAATCAAGCTTGCATTCACGTGCAGAGCTACTTTTTTGTCTTTGGAGCAGTCTATGGACATGAAATCGTCATTGTAGGGTTTTAATCTATGCAAGTTTTAAAGGCATACAGACGGATTTGCTTTGAAGCAAATCTCCTTTTTAGTTAACTGTCGTGGACTTCACCTGCAATTTTCTCAAATGGTTCCCTTGATCTCTGAATGCCACACAGCACAACAGCCAACGGTTGTATGTCTCATCTCCATCTGTACCAACCTGTACGTTCCCATAACGACCCACTGGCCCATTTCTACATCTTTTCAAAACAGTTTACGGCACACTGTATTTTCCAATCTGCAGCCTCACCACAGCATTTCAATTTATACTTTTTTGCTGCCACAATGATTAAAAAATCCAATGTTCCATAAATGAATAATTTATAAAAAGATAAAACTGACCACTTTTATCCCATTAAATTTATTGATGTACTGTCATGTTCCTGGCACGCATATTAAGTTACGGAAAAGAAATTTTGTCAAGTACGGCTAACGCTGGCAGTAAGCTAAACGGATAGTTTTTCTCTCTCTGCTAGCGGAACCACACACACACACACACACACACATACACACACACAATGGCCCAGTATGGAGTAAATGCAACATTTTATCTCTTACGCCACCATTTTCCCGGTGGACTGCTTCTGTTGCGGGGCTCAGAAAGTCCACTTGATACTCATGTAACACTGTGTGCTACCTGTACACTGGATATCTCTTGTACATGCTGAAGTACTTTTAATACCCAATCCACGGGACACTCTGGCTTTCCAAAAACACTGTGCTGCGTACAACTACTACAAGACCTAAGACCTAGCAAGCTTGCTTATAATTAGCATCCGTTCCTTCATTTCTGACCGCCTCGTTTTTTCGCACAGGCTTTCATTTTTGACGACGAAGGCAATGTTCTGGTAGCATCAAACTTGACAACCTTATGAGAAAGAAAATGTGGGTCAATATTGATGATGACACGGTGATCAATATCTTTGCCAAGGCCAATTTGGATAGAACACAACCACCGAAAGCTATATCATGCTGTTTGCTTTGAGAATATTTGTTTCTATTGTAGAACAGTAAACAGTTGGAATGTGCCTCGTGAATGTTATCCTATTTGCTCCACCTGCACAGAGATTCAAACTGTACAGTCAAAAGCAACCACAATCAAGTTGAACGGCAAATCAAGATACAGAATGTCTCTAATGGGTCTCAGGTAGAGCAAATAGGATATCTATTACACTTGTAATAATTGTGTGACAAGTCCCTTACAATTTAATACGGCGGCAATGTTAAAGTGAAATTACATGCATTCATTTATGATGCATGACCAAATGGGTTTGCCTGCAAATTCACGGGTCCCCAAATATGAAATGTGCAGTTTCTCTTTCCGGAACAAAAATTGGTTTAAACATATTTTATTAAGGCAATTGGAAAAATTGGTTTAAACATATTTTATTAAGGCAATTGGAAAACAGGCATAGCCTATACAAATTCCTCTTGCAAAAATTGATGTCATAATAACGGAAGCTGAAATATTTATTTTTTCCCAAAGCACCAATTTACCGATATGATGATTTCAGTCCCCATAGGAGAATGTTAAGCACGGCCTTTTAACAACAGGACATGTCGGATACACCATTCTGGATGGTGACAGCACCTGCGTCCGCTGTCACATGACATTTTGAACCAGTGAAGCAGGTCCTGTTTCTACCACAGGTGTCTCTACCTGCAACAGGTGGATACCACTGGAAAGTTACCATTGGTGTCACCCACGGGCGACATGCTCGAATTGACAGAAACAAGTGTCATTGTGATGATATTTGCTACTTTTGTGTTTTTACTTTACCTAGATGTTCACCAAATTATTGTTAAAGGGGAAGCTGCAGCGTACATTACGAGGAATCGGTTCAACTTAGATGATGTATCCCTTAATCATCCTGGGACCATTTGCCGATTTTAGGGGGTGTTTAATGGGACAGATACACAGCAGATGGCAGCACCAGGTAAATATACCTGGTATCTAACTGTAACAGATGCTGCCATCTGAGAGATAAACAAAATTAACTTGTCCTATTAGTTGGCCCTTTTCAACAGGAAGTGGTGTGTCATGACATTGTCCCCTGTGTACCTTGTCCATTCTGAATGGCTGTCTATGTTTATTTTACATTAACAGAAAAGCACACAAGAACACCAACACTTGCTTCCACAAAGTATCTTTCTCCAAGATCCAGTAGCACATAAGTCAGTGAAACATAAGTTCCAGTTCGTAAGTGAAAGTCCTTAAGTTGAGTATGAAGGCCCTGTCTCTCTTAAAAACACAGTTCAGAATGTACGTATTGTTGCTTACCTTTAACAAATATGTTTCTCGCATCTCTATTTAAAGACACTCGACCTGTGGGTGTGTCGTCCAACCTCAGCGGAAAGGGGCTATCCATGGCTGCGCTCACGGGGTTAGGTATGGTGTTGTGGGATACTGGAGGTCTGAAGGCATTGCTGATAACACCACTGATAAAGTTAGGGTTTCTACTTGGACTTCTTACGGAGCTTGCCCATACATTTGGGCTTCTGACGGCTAAACCAGTGATAACTGAATCAGCGACTGGCTTTTCTTGATAAGGGACTGAAGGTGGCGTGACTTTGGCAAGTTCTGCAACAAAATAAAACACCGCAGATTAGTTTAATTCGTACGTAAAGAAGCTGTAGTCCTTTCAACACGAAACATGTCATCCACACTGACTATTTATGTATACACATGCACCCACTACATGTTTTGATAATTAGTCCCAGGTGGAAAAACGCAGCTCGATTTAAGAACGTTGATTTTTTACAAATGGCGTTTTCGTCTGTCTGCTGAGCGGGATGGGTGCCAAATCTGTTTAACTGAAAAAGTTAATACAAGACATGCAAAGGAAAACCAATTACTTGCATAGTTGGCATATAACACTTTTTGAAAAAAATAAGAACACAGCCTATGTTGCCAAAAATAAAACCATAAGTCAGTTGTATAACATCCACGTCAAACAGCATTTGATTTACTTTGGTTTAAACACATTTCATTGAACGTTACAGTACATATCATAACAGTAATAATCGATAGCAATTGGGAAAGAGAACAAAGTTCTATGTAAATCCCTCTTGTGGGAAAGGACTAATGAACAAGACAATGCCAGACACACAGATACACGAAAAATACGACTGACACCTAGACGAGACAAACAACAGGGCACACTGTTTACCACCAAAGTGGTCAATTAGACTGGCCATAGGTTTTAAGTAAGAAAACATAAAAATAAAGATGCTAATACAATTTACAGAATGAGTCAATATCTATTTACTTTTATCTGCAACAATGAGTTGCACTCAATCGATATCACTGCCAGCATTGTGCTGACTTTAGAAATACAACTGCTGAAGGAAATGGACATCAAACATGCTCAATTGTACACAATTTGACTCAAATTATACCAACACGGTAATTTCGTTGAGGCAAGTTACATAATACTATAAACTAGAGGATCCGGATCTGATCCTGTGCTCAGCCGACTGAGCTTGAGCTTGACTTACGCTTACCCTAGGCTTGACAAGGTTAAAGCTATGCCTAGGCTTGGGGTTAGGCTTGGGCTGTGACCAAGCTAGCCCTCAGCCTGGATTGGAATCGGCCAGGCTAGGTTATGGTTGTTGAATGAGTAACTAAAAGATCCATTGTTATCAAGTTATTAGCCCGTATTTAAAGTGTGTGCGTCAATATACATTTCTTTCTTTCTTTCTTTCTTTCTTTCTTTCTTTCTTTCTTTCTTTCTTTCTTTCTTTCTTTCTTTCTTTCTTTCTTTCTTTCTTTCTTTCTTTCTTTCTTTCTTTCTTTCTTTCTTTCTTCCTTCCTTTCTTCCTTCCTTCCTTCCTTCCTTCCTTCCTTCCTTCCTTCCTTCCTTCCTTCTTTCTTTCTTTCTTTCTTTCTTTCTTTCTTTCTTTCTTTCTTTCCCAGTGAATTTGTCCGACGCTTTTCTCCGACACTATTATACATAGAAACTCCAAACTTGGCATGATTATACCTCCTTACAAGGAGTTCTGCCTTTTTATGCAGAGGAATGAAGATGTTTAAAAATATCGAAATTAGGGGGATTTGAAATTTTAAATCTGGAATATCATCAAAAGCATAATAGATACAGATGTCATTCCAACTTTTACTAGAAGGGTATTGACCATTCCGCATCTAATGAATTTAAAACAAAAGTTGTGAATTATGCTAATGAGCAGTATTCGAAATTTAGACTCTTAAAATCTTCAGGACTATTATAAATAGAGATGCCATTTTAACTTCTACTAGGGAGTTATTGACCATTGCGTATGTAAAATATCGAAAACAAAAGCTGCAGCAATTTAAATTATACTAATTAGCAGTATTCAGAATTTTTAATCTTGAATATCTTCAAAACTATAATAGATAGAGATGTCATTCCAACTTCTATAGAGGGTTGTTGACCATTACGCACCTCATGAACTAAAAACAAAAGTTGTAGCAGTCAAACTATGCCAAGTAGCACCATTGGAAATTTTAAATCTTGAATAACTGCAAAGCTATAATACATAGAGATGCCATTCCTACTTCTTCTCCTATGTCATGGATTATAACGCATCTGATGAATTGGCAACGAAGGCTGCACAAATTTAATTTATGCAAATAAAGGCCATTTGAAATTTTAACTCTTGAATATCTTCAAAAGTATGCACTCGAAACAGATATCATACACTTAGTACTGATGTACCCATTGAACACTGTTGTAACGTTGTCATACCGATCATACACTGTAGTACTGAAGTACACATTGTACACTGTCGTAACGTTGTCGTATTGATCATACACTGTAGTACTAAAGTATCCATTGTACACTGTCGTAACATTGTCATCCCTATCATACACTTACACTGTAGTACTGAGGTACTCAATGTACACTCTCGCAACATTGTCGTACCCATCATACACTCAGTAATGAAGTGCCCCTGGTACACTGTCGCAACATTGTCGTACCGACCATATACTTTTGTGCTTGAAGTACCCATTCTACATTGTTTTATCGATAATACACTCTGGTACTGAAATACCAATTGTACATTATTTTGTCACACCAATAAACTTTGACCACACACACACACACACACACACACACGCACACACACACCTTGATTTGCTATGCAGCAAATAATCTTTTCTTGTTCAGCTTGACCTTTCAAGGCCACTGAAGTTCATAATAACCCACACCAAATTAAGTTCCACAGGTGTTTTACCAGTCCTGCTCATCAGTAATCATGGATATTTGACACAACATTTCTGAGAGATAAGCCAATATGTCAGCATGATCTTAAGTTTAGCCTTTCAAGGTCACTCAAGATCAAAATTCACACTGCCAGGAAAAAAAACCCCGGGTCTTATCAACACTTAATAGTTATAATAGGTCTAGGATCTACAATTTCCAAGATGCAAACAAATATTTGAATTTGACCTTTAGTATGACTTTTCAAGGTCAAAATTAACATCACCGTCGTATACCCCATACGTGTCATTCTATTAATGTTGAGGAGTAACAACAAATCTAGCAGCCACTGACAGGACATACGCCAGTATGTCCTAAGTTTGACCTTTCAATGTCCCTCCAGGTAACATATAACATTACCGTCAGAAACCCCATAGGTATTTTCCTATCAATATTTAATAGTAACCATGGGCTAGGATGCACCATTACCAAGATATAAGCCAGCACATCATATTAGCGTTTTATATGTTTATTTACCGATAAGGTCCCAAAATGAAATTTAAAAGCCGTTAAAAATGAGGATTCCATAGTTACAACATGTAGTGAAGAAACTTGTTTAAGGCTTCTACAAGGAACATTTCTGTCTCCCTTAGGCAAAGTTCGGAAAGATAGTTTTGGAGAAGTCAAAAACAGCAAAAACACACAAAAATCATGAGTAATTTGGAAAAAATCACAGCACCATATGGTGACTAAATCATCAAGTACGTGTCCCCAGGATTGTCCTTGTGTAATTTCAAAGCAATCGGATAAGTGGTTGTGGAGGGCATGATTTTTCAAGATTTGACAAACCCCCACAAAAAATTCATAAAAAATACAAAATCAATTAAGCGTGACAACTTGAATAAAATTAATAGAAACCCACTAGAGGACTAGTGTAGAGTAAATCTGGCTGACGGTTCTGGAGAAATCCAAAATGTGAATACATATTAGATGTCTTTTGATTAACATAGTAAACAACGGGAATGAATGTATTTACCGATAAGTAGCCAAATGAAAAAAAAATCTTAAAAATCGGGATTCCATACTAACACCATCGAGTGAATAAATTTGTTTGGCCCTTCCACAAGGAATATTCCTGGAGCCTTTCAGCAACATCTAAATGAGAGTTTTCGAGAAGAAGTCGAAAATACTGAAATTCGTACCAAATTGGGGGAAAAAAATGCAGCGCCACCTGGTGAATACATAAACAACTTGGGTTCTTAAGAAGTGTTCCTGTGCGATTTTGTAGCAAGTGGGTGAGCGTTTCGGAGAAGAACATTTTTTTTTTTAAGATCTGGCCAAGAAAGAACAAAAAATTCATTATAAAAAATACAAAAACATTGGAACGTGGCCATTCGAACGAACTTACAGGAGACCCGTAACAGGAACATTGCCACCAAGTCTGGATTGAATCCGCCTGACGGTTTCGGAAAAGAGGTCGAAAATTTGAATTCCTATTGATTTACAACGGATCTCATGCCACTAAAAGAACAAAAAACAAAACAAAACAAAAAAAAAAAATCGAAAAATTAATTGAGCATGATCATTTCAACATACTTGAAAACGGTACGCTAGGGGAACTTTGGCACCAAGTTTGAAGTGAATCTGGCTGATGGTTTTACAAAAGAAGTCGGAGTGTGAACGCATCACGGACAGACGCACGCAAATTTTCAGTGACACAAATTGCGGGCCAATACATCGGCGCTGTGGCCTTTGGGATTAATACGTCTGATTTTAATCTAGGTTTACTGAGCAATTTACCATTTTAGGACCTGTTGTAAAATGAAGCTCCTGAACAAATGTGCTCCGCGCTGCCAAGCAGGTACCTTTTAAAAACACTCTCTCACGTGCATTTAAAATGCCATTTTACATAATGATTATTATGTTTGATGTATTAAATATGATGGTATCGCTGTCATTATAGGTGGTATGTTTGTACATTTGAACTGATTTAAACATATTTTATTCAACTTAAAACGATTGGGGAACAGGGAAAAGCTATATTGATCCATCTCGCTAAATTGACTTCTTTGAATGGGAAATTTGATATACTAGATATTCATCTTCATCGAATAGAATTAATATATCATGGACATAATCTTCCAATTGCAAATACTAGGTGATGATGATGATGATGATGATGATGATGATGATGATGATGATGATGATGATGATGATTCCAGAGAGGTTGTTTTTGTAGTGCAATATCCCAATGGTTTTACTGAAATGTCTTAATTAGGCAGCTGATATTGAGATTCTAGCCTTTACAAAACTTAAAGTTCATTGCATTTGGTCTGAATGGAGCCTTTTGAAACTTCAATATTTATGGCTGTGCTGCCACGATGATTTAAGATTATTTAGTCATAAGGCTTCCATAACTTTGCGGCTTGTCTTCTCGGGTAAAATATTATTAATCATGAGGTTCCGTTTTTGGTCCGAGCAAATGAAAAACATAACGAATTTTTATTTGCAATTCACAGAAACCATTCCCAAAACTAAAACAAAAAAAAAAAAAAAAAAAACAGAGAGAGAAAAAAAAAAACATCAGCACCACCACAAAAAATAACAAAGACCCGCCGACCGACCGACCGACCGACCGACCGACACACACACACACACACACACACACACACACACACACACACACACACACACACACACACACACACACATCTCAAGTACCCCCCTCAAAAAAACACCCCCAAAAAAAACAAACAAAAAAAACCAAACCCCCCAAACCCCTCCCCCAAAAAACAAACAAACAAACAAACAAACAAACAAAAAAAAAAAAAAAACAAAAAACAAAAAACAAAAAAAACCCCACCCCCACTGTTTTGAGCTTTTTATTCTTGCCTGGTCGGCCATTCACTTTTACAAACCCGAAACCTAACTTTGATACTTAGTGAAACGTCGGTAAATTTCCTCTCTTCTTAGCAAAGCAGTCTATCCACCTAACGAGGGACAGCATACAAGGGCCCTATCAATGATGTCTTTCCAGTTTCAATTATTAAATTATTTTCCCTCGCAGTGTTGCTGTAAAAGTGTTATAAATTGCATCATATTTTAGCATCGCGCGTGTGTATGAAAAGTAAAATTAATACCATCCAAAATTAGAAACCCATGAAGTAAACTATTATAATTGTGATGGCAATTTGTGAAAATGGAGCATGCAAAGTTCCAAATTACAAATTTACACAATTATAATATCCGAAATCAAATACGCTTTTAGTAGGTATAAATTTTCTCACCATCACAATTAATAATCCTGAGGTGAGTGACTTGGTCACGTGGCAGGAGACCTTGACACGTGGTAGTAGGTCCATGCAAAAAGCATGTTCGTCCGCGCAGTCCGAAGTCGAGGCTTACACATGACGGGGAATCCATGCAAGCCTGCAGACAAGACCTCATGTCGCGGAGATTTGGTTGGAATGTTCCTCCGTTTGCATGGCGATTTTTAACTGAAAATAAAAATATTGTATGGTTGTTGTCTGCCAAATTGTAGTGTTCCATACTGTAATTTTTTATTTCTGAAAAATGATTTCAGAATTTATCAATGAAAAAAGTAAAACTTAAACAAGTGACGACAGAATAAATACTGTAGTTCTAGAAATTTTCGCGCTCGATTTAATTTCGCGCTACCACCTGAAGCGCGAAATTAAAATGCACGAAAATAAGTTGCATTGTATTTCACTACATTGTTTGGCATTGGATTGCGCGAAACTAAAATGCGCGAAAATTCTGCGATTTCAGAAAAAATGAGTTTGTGCGAAATTAAACACGCGCGAAAATTTCTAGAACTACAGTAAACTAACAGAGTGGCTAAATTTGTGACTTATGAAGTGAAAATAGTGTTATTTTGGCGGCTCCGCAGCATGTCATCCGCAATAGCCTTCAACATATAAAATTTTAGAACGTATGCCTCGCTAAGTAATTTTCCACTGTCTCGTAAAATGACTGTGTCATAAGTTCTATCATGAACTGCCAGACTTAAAAATGTGAAATAAAACTGCCAAGGATGACAGGTATTTCAATCACTTTAAGTTTCAGAAAAGACACACTGTCCGTTGAGCACTTTTTTAGGGTATGGTGCCAAAAGGATAAAAACGCAAATCATCAAAATAAGCCTCGTGCTCAAATGAATCCTCAAAGATGAGGTGGAGGGGTCCTACATGGCCAAATGTATTAGCTTTAAGAACAAACTGAATCCTGTTGCAGAAATCTTGTGCACCACAGGGGTCTCTAGCCCTGCCTACGTCAGCGGTCCCCGTGACACAGCACGACATGCACAACAGGGATCTCAAGCCCTGCCTACGTCAGCGGTCCCTGTGACACAGCACGACATTCACAACAGGGATCTCAAGCCCTGCCTACGTCAGCGGTCGCTGTGACACAGCACGACATGCACAACAGGGATCTCAAGCCCTGCCTACGTCAGCGGTCCCTGTGACACAGCACGACATGCACAACAGGGATCTTAAGCCCTGCCTTCCTCAGCGGTCCCAGTGATACAGCACGACATGCACAACAGGGATCTCAAGCCCTGCCTACGTCAGCGGTCCCAGTGACACAGCACGGCATGCACAAAATAGGTCATTTCTGGTCGTACAGTTGAGGGTTTTTCGGTGTGCAACAAATAGGTCATTCAGTGATACATCCATATTATTTACATCTTTGATGTACTTACTTTATATTCAGGAACATTAATAAAATGCAACTGTAGGCGACCTTGTGCTATGAAAAAGGCAGTTAATAAAATTAAACTATGTCATAAAACTTCCCATCAATAACGGACATTATACATTCATATAGCATTATGATTCGCTGACGTCCCATTAGAGATTTCAGCCACAATTAAGAGCTCAAAGCAAACGTAGAAATCATAAATGCAGTTGCATATGTATGTGAACAAATTGTACATATGAATGTTTAATCTATTTAAAATCCATTTGTCATTATGTTACTATTTTTGCTGTTTTCTCTGATCATACATGGTGGAGATAGTGAGAAAGTCTGATACGCAACCCATCCTATATACTGATTATTAAAATCATTCTAGTCTTCTTTTTTTTCTTAAATGCTTTCTTGCCACCGTCATTTTTATTGAGTTTTAAAAATCTTTGACATACATATGCCTTTGCGTATTGGAAGACATTTCCATGTATTATTACACCCTGGCTGTCGGCCATTAAAAAAAAGATCATCAGCCTCAATTTGAAATTAAATGTATTGTATTTGTGTCTTTTTTGTCCAAAACCACTTCCTAGTAGTCATTACCCTATTCCGCAGTCCGAACTCTTTACTCTTCATAAGCTAACCTGACAGTGTCCCTGTCTAACTTAAATACATAGAAGTACTATTGTCCATATTGCACACGTTCCTCTGTAAAATTTTGACATATACTGTATCAGCCCAAATAAATTAAAGGGTCTTCAGCGGGTAACTACTCAACATGTTTCGGAGCCGTATGAAATATTGTCACTGCAGATCATCTTCGAGAATATCAACATCGAACACAATTGACATTATCTATAGAATATTGTGACCAACTAGTTGAGTGTGATCTGAATAGAATTTCGGTATATATTTTATGTTCTGCTATAATACAGCAGATTCATGCAATCGCATTGTGAGTTTAGGTAGTGTGTTGCCTCTGGAATACATTGTGGTTGATAAAGATACTCGATCACAGACTGGAACAGCTTAATATTCCACCCAAACAGGTTTGGTGCAGTAGTGCATGCCCAAAATTCATGTACAACTTGCGCTCTCGTATATTCCCCTGTCTATAACCGTTTGCACATCAACATAAGATGGGAGATAACAGTCAGCTCATCCCAAGGCCCCAGAGCCCTCCAGGAAGATGGTTACCTGGATCATAAATTGCCCTTTTTTACGTTTTATTATGAAATTTAATTGAAATCCTGAAGTCGGGTATCAGATAAAAAGTAAAGAAACTAAAACCCTGTCTTGTATGGCTCAATGTGGTCAAAGTTCAAAGTAAGGTCAAATTAAACAAGGCGAACTAGTCTTAAAACACCACAGCAGTTTCGCAAGTATACACTCTAAGGGACAAAATAACATAAAAAAAAATGCTGTCCGACGAAATGTATCCTCAATGTCTTTAAAACACTTCTGCTTGAAGTACGGATTCAAAGCCAGATATTTATCTTCAACATAAAAAGACTTGTGGCATCCTGTCATCTGCAATGGTCAATTCCGGTTGTTGGGTACTAGGTATCAACACCCGACAGCGTTTTATTCCTGAGTATATATTACATTTATAGCCGAATTAATATTTTATAAGTACTGTGCAGAAAGGTCAGAAGTGGCCACAAAGACAAGCTATGGAATCTTGAGATCACCAATGTGTAATGTTGAGATCATCAACGTGTAATCTTGAGATTACCAATGTGTAATTCATGACACTGAAAGAAGTGGACAACGCATACAGATAAATTATCAAAGACATCATTAATTTGCTGTAAATTTACTTCTTTTCATGTGTATTAATTTTCAGCGTTTTTGCATTTCTGCCATTTAATTCAAGTTCTGATTTCCCTATTCTCGACATAGTACCATTTAAACCTAGTACCTCTTGAAGCTATGTTGGAGCATTATTGCATTGTGTTCTCATTTTCACGATTATAAGCTATTGGTGATTTAATCGGAAACAATGATATGGTGAAATTAAATGAATTTACTTTATTTCAGATCGGAATCTGGCAATATCAGTGGACACATTGCACAATGTTTATATATCCCCCTGACCTCACCTAGGGTAACAAGTTGATGTATGCTGAACATCACTCAAACAGAATTAACAACGAGTCATATGCTGTATATTAGGAAAACAATCACATTGATTCCAATAATTGTGAGGCCCCAACGACATGAAAGATTTACTATGCAGGTCATGTCGACATCTATGCCTAATGTACATGTGTGTGTTCTTTCTTATGAATAAAAACCACAGATTGTCGATAGTTTCAGTAATGTATGACTTGACCATAAAATAATATTTTGCCTTTTGGCGGTAGAAAAAAGGCATAACATGAGCTGATGCGCGTTTTTACCCTAGTCTGGTATGTGGAAGTTTTCTGTAGGTCACGTATTCAATGGAGGTAAGCCTAATTCTCCACATCGTCATTGTCTGATAGACAAAGGCATTCAATGGCGAGACACACGGAAAAATACTAAATTAGTGCCCAGATAAAAACGGGAACAAAACACGCGTTGATTATAAGCAACTCAATCTGTAACCCTCTGAAGACCGAGTGATCAGCTTAACATAACCCTCTGGAAACTGAGTGAACCGCTTAACTTACCACTCTGGTGACTGAGTAAAAAAAAACTCACCTTAACCCTGTAGAGACTGAGTGAACAGCTTACCTAAACACTCCGGAGACCAAGTCAAAAACAGCTTACCTGAACCCTTTGGAGACTCAGTCAAAAACAGCTTACCTTAACCCTTTGGAGACTGAGTCAAAAACCAGCTTTTCTTAGCACTCTAGAGACTAAGCGAACATTTTACCTTCACCCTCTGAAGACTAAGTCAACAGCTAACCTTAACTCTCTAGAGACTGAGAGACTCTAGAGACTGAAAGAACAGCTCAACATAACCCTCTGGAGGCTGCGTAAACAGTTTAAGTCAACATATGGAGACTAAGTCGACAGCTTACTTTTACTCTCTGGAAAAGTAGCTTACCATAAGCCTGTAGAGACTAAGTCAACAGCTTACCTTAGCCATTTGGAGATTGAGTAAACCACTTAACTTAATACTCTGGAGACCGAGTCGAAAACTGCTTACCTTAACCTATAGAGTCTGAGAGAACAGCTTAACTTAACCCACCAGACGCTGAGTGAACGGCCTAACTTAACATCTGGAGAGTGAGTGAAGCACTTGTTACTCTAGAGACTGCGTCAAAACGGTTTACCTTAAGCCTGTAGAGACTTAGAGGCTGAGTGAACAGCTTAACTTAACATCTGGAGACTGAGTCGACAGCTTACCTTAATTCACTGCAGACTGAGTCATAAAAAGGTTACCTGAACCGTGTCGAGACAAAGTCAGCTGCTTACCTAAACCCTTTGGAGACCGAGTCTGCACCTTGCCATTCTCTTGTAGTGTGCTCAAGTGACAAGGACAGATATTGCTTGATGGCGTTTTACTGTCAGTGGCGGGAGGGAGGGGTGAATTCCACTGCACATGCCCCCCTATTGTTCCTTTCTCCTTGTGATTGGTCAGTGGAAATGATGTGTGGACTGCACCCTGGGAGGTCAGGTGGGCCTCTCTAGTGGTGGAGAGGTAAGTATACTCACTATTGCCGAAATTACTAAACATTTCGCAAATTAGTTACATAATGTTACCTCTCAACCACAATTGCTGATATATAAATGCATTGGTAGTAGGGAGTAATGAAACATGCATATTGACACAACAGCCACCTGGACAGATGATTGGACTGAGTGAAGAAGCGATATTTGCAAAGAAAACTTCAGAGGTTCAGGGACGTGAAGCTGTCAACAGCAGAATCCTGGACTAAGCCTACATTCTCCTTACCCACCAGCATGGGACTGCCAATGGTCCCCCAGGGATTCCCGCCAACCTCAGAGCAGTCCACAGAAAGGGAGCTGCTGTCTATTTCTACTCTTTGGGTCCTGGAGACCTTGCAAGACCAGTGAACCATGAAAAACATGGTGGGCACCTCAGGGGAAGTCATATGGTTTGGTAAGACAGTATCCAGTTGAACAGGTCTGCCATCTGTCAGCCTAGCGGACCCTGGGGACATCTGCCCCATGTGAGTCTGAGACTAGATCGAGCTCTACCATACGAAGGCAAGCCTATAGACTGCATCCAAGTCTAAACCCAGAGCACCGTAAACTGAAACATGGCGGCTACCCTGAGGGGACAAGAGAAGTCTAACAAAAACAAGTATCGAGAATTTATGCAAAAGGGGCCTTGTACACCAACAAAGGCAAAGGCATAAATGCCCTCCTGCAACATGGTCAAGTCATGCAGGTAGTGCAGAAGCAACCTGAATCGGTAAACCTGGCCTGGGAATGCAAACTGCAGATACATCTATGAAGTCTCCGCAAGGGACACAAGGGAGAATGCATCCTTGAGGTTTCTGCCACTGACTTTGGGATCTTCATCCTGACAGAGGGAATCTCCAAGTACTTGTTCAGCAATGAAAGGGCTATAATTGGACGCCAACCTGTGTCCCGCTTGGGGACTACGAAGAGTAAATTGTGGAGCCTGGGTGGCCTGGGATCTTCCACCCACTCTATGGCACTCTTGCTCTGTAGCCAATGCTTTGGGATCCTTTTTGGAGTGTGTGTACCACTTGGGTTTGTGGCATAACTGAGGTCTGTCCTATCCAAAAAGCAGCAAGTAGCCATGTCTCATGGTATTTAAGACGAATTAATCATCTGTGAAAGATACCCACTGTGAGTGAAAGGTGGAAAGGCAGCTGTCAACTGGGCAGTTGGAGACATCTATAGTGATGACAGAGGGTGACCCTGAGATGTGGTCCAGAGGTCAAATATCAGGAGCCCTAGGGCTTGCCTGTCTTCTTGCCTTTACCAGCCTTCTTGCCCTTCCCAGATCGCTTCCCATTGTTCCTAGACCCTTGTCATGCCTGGGTCATGGCTTGTGCCAGGAGATGGGCAGTTGTGTTCTGGGTGCCCGTTTGTCCAGGAGAGCAGGCCTGAAGGTCCTGAACTCATCAAACAAACTCTCCTCCAAACAGCATGTTCAACAAGAGGGGCCAAGTACACACTCGGCAGCAAATTGGATCAGACAGCTTCTGACTCTGGAGATGGGTGTCCCTGTCTAGCAAATGCAAGTTCACCTCTAAAGTGCAGGTTGTCCTGATCTGGTGGTTGATTGCCTGCGACAACAAAGTCATGAGCAAGGATGCCTGACCAAGCCAGTCCTAGACCCCCTCCAACATTTGTGCCAACAGAGCCAACAGCGAGAAGTTGGACCAGGATGCCATAAGGACAGTGCCTCTAGCATCCTCCTCTAGTCTCCTAAGGTGTCCAAGAACATGGAAATAGCCTTTGGGGCCTTGGCAGCATACTCTTTTTACTCTAAATCCACTGGAAGTGACTGGGATGAGTAGATCTGCTCCAGTGTGGAATACCATTTGCTGTGGATGTCATGATGGGGGGGGGGGGAATTCACACTTGCCTGAAATAGGAGGACATCATCTTTGAGACTGCTGAGAGTCTCGGATCAGTGACCAAGAAACTGCTGGTCATCATCTTGGGGGGGGGGGGACCCTCACTAGCAGCCCAACTTATGACTATGTCACCTCTTCTTTCTGTTGGGGGGGGGGGGTGACAATTGGGAGAAGAAGCAGCAACCACCTGATCCTCCAGGCAAGCTTCATGGGCTTGCTTCTATTTCTCTAGTGAGTCGATGGGTTGGAAGACTCAGCAGAGTCAGACTCGCTGGCCCAGCAGTTGGCAGTATGCTTACACTTTGCTGTCTTGTACTTTCTCTGGGACTGCTCATAGAGCAGCCGCTTGGCCCCTCCCCACCTAGCATGAGACCTGGAAGCTGCAGGTAACAACCCCACCAACAGTGCTCATGGTCATTCCAGGCTGCCATGAAATGGTTCTGTGAGTCCATCTTCTGCCCTCTACCCAACAAGGGTGAAGGTGAAAAGATCTCTGGTTGACATCCATGACACACTGCCAAGCAGCAATTCCCTGTATGCCACTGTCCTCCCTCTGTCTGCTATTTGCCCCGCCAGAAGCCATCTTGCAAAAACAAGCAATTTTGAACCAAGATCAGCCCAACTTCCACAGTTCTCAGAGGACCAGCAGGTCAAATATAAGCCATCCTTATCTCAAAAGAGACCAGGAGAGCCCCCAAAACATATGCTGCAGTCGAGGTAGTGAACACACCACTGAAACACTTATTATGGATGAAATGCAACAGAGCTTCAAACTTCTAGTGCAAGCCAAAAATGGCTCCTGAGGAGGAAGGAAGAATAGGTGCACATGCAGACTGGAAGTCACCCCCTTCGGTTTTTCAGGAATTGGTGGTTGACAGGTAACAGTCATTGCATAACGTGACTGTATGTCGTGAATTTTATCACTGCAAACATCATGAATCTGATCATACCCCAACCCATGATGTTAAGAGGATTCATCTAAACAGAAGCGTTTTTATCTATTAAGCTACATTCCAGTATATCTATACTTGGACTCAATTTTCCTATGATTTTGGTAGAAATTCGATAAGGCTTAACATGTCCAAAACAACACATTAACAAGGCTAGGTTTCATGTGAGCTATTTGCAAATAAACTTGTCGCATTAATGGTATCAGTGGCATTCCAGAACAATGCATATACTACAAGTTTACAGTACAGAACAATACTATATTTTTCTTCAAAATTTAATAAAATATTATACAATGAGACGAGTTAAATAGGATGTGACAGACACTACTCTGCACAGTGGGAGCATCAGCTTTCTGTGTCAATGATATTTTCAGCTAAAAATGAATCGTTGCTTACAGCCCATGTGTCTTGACCTGTACCAGGTGGATACCAGGGAAAGCTACCTGTGGTGCCACCAACAGGCAATTTGCTGCATTTAGAATAGGTCATGTGTCACGTGACTTTGAAGAAGGCGAAAACCAAGAGGAATGCCCAGACGTCTATGGAAGAGCCCTCCAGGGCATTTAAAGGTCACAGGGAGGTCATTAGCGTAAACGCCACTTGTAAGCTCGTATATTGTCCTCGCAGAATTTAGGTCATTGTCATGAAAAAATGAATATCTATCTAAATATCTATGTCAATTGAATAACACAACACGATGTTAGCAAATATCTTAGTGGCCCCAATGATTTTGTGGTTTGAAATGAAATTCTGATGTTGTTCGTGGCCAACAGACCATGTTACAATGGCATAACTGGTAGATGTGCTTCACATCTGAACTTTGTCCATGTCATCATAGATTGCACCTTGTCCTTTCCAAATTGTACAGGTGTTTGTTATTTGCATTTTTTCTGGAAAAGGATAGTTTGCGTCAAAACTATGTTATTATTATTATTATTATTATTATTATTATTATTATTATTATTATTATTATTATTATTATTATTATTATTATTATTATTACTAGTTAGGCCTTAATGTACTATTTATTTGGCATTGTAACTAAATTTCAAAACAAAGTGTCTTAAACATTAATTAGTTGCTGATTTGACGGGCTAATGTTAAATAGTTATATAGTTGCTCTTATACCCTCATAAACTCTTTCCTTCTTATCCTTTTATAAGGAACTTGAATATATAATTCCTATTTGGTTGCACTGAACAATATGGCGAAACTCACGATACCTTGCGGAGTTCTGCAATAATAAATGTGGTGTCATATAGTTGCCATCGTTATGCCAAAACGGGCACCTTAGCCATGACAAGAGAAACATTCAACAGAGCATTTTTAAGAAACTAAGCATATATGTACTAGGCCTTGCACAATTTAATTAATGATGGGGGAAGACGTCTGCACAGAATGACAAATCACACAATGGAACTGGCCAGGCGTTGTGCTTAATGGAGTAGAATTGTTTTCGATCACGAGTGTATTTCCTGTTTGTGAACCTCTTTGCCGTGATCTTCATTCTTGTTTCCTTTGTGTGTTTGATGCGATCAGTATTTCGGTACAAAATGTTGCTGTTTTATCAGTGTTTAATCAACCATCCCATACCTTAGTGTTAGAGCAATTATATTGGTTCTTAAATGTCTTGGTATTCTGGAAAAAAATCATGATTGTTCGCATAGTACTATAAGCAATTTTGGTTTTGCGAGTGCAACGTCACTAAAATCTTACGTGTTCTCATCCGATCAACATTCAGCTAACTTTAAAGTTTCTTTTATGAAATAATCAGTGCCTGGTAAGCAGAGCTAACGTGTTCCAGACTGTATAGGCTTCGTGTTTATGTGCATTGGTCTCTTGAGCTGACCACGGATATTAAAGCTGATTACTTCTAGTAACAGAATAACCACACTATGGGTGTTTCATCTCTTGTGTTGACCACGGATATTAAAACTTATTACGTCTAGTAACAGAATAACCACACTATGGGTGTTTCATGTCAGCGTTAACTTCTGTCAAGAAAACACATTCTACACTTCATAACATAATATAGAAATACAAATTTGCATCTTGTTGCTTTTGTGTACCTGTCATATTTTCTGAGACCCCTTGCTTAAAACTCTAGGATCAAGGGCAAAATAATGGATAGGCCACGCTTTCATAGTCTGTGATCAATAAAAAACCCAGATCTACACGACCTGGCTATCCTTTCGTGTGCAATTAGCCTTATAAAATTGCCTGAGGCACAATCCGCGCTATATATGATATCAAAATGTTACTTTATGTTGTGATTCTATATTGTCCGGCCATTTGGTTCGTTTCACGTCAGGCACTAGGGATTTTATCGTCTACATGGCATTAGAATATTTCCTTGTTGCAATGGACCACTCGTATGAAAGGTTAATAGAATTCTTGGGTCAGCGTTGCTAGTTTGGTGCATGCTGGTCACGTGGAATAATTCGGGAAACATTAAGTATCAAGTTTCATGGGAATTATTCCAAATTAATTTTCGTGCAGCAGATATTATATATTATTGAAGATTTTTAGTAAATAGCTACCACTGAAGGGTCATTTGATACTGTCAGTAACATTACCACACGTTACTATTATCACCCGTCTCGGCTAATTCAAGCAATGTAAATTTAAATCAACAGCATACCTGCGAAACATATCTATGGTGACCCAAATCCCACCCTTATTTGAATTTGAATTCATTGAAGTTTTGCGGTCGGGGTTGTGATTGCAAGTACTTTATGAAAATTACAGATACTTATCTGTTGTTCTCATTTTGGAAAAGTCTGGCGTAGAGCTGATATGCGATGTTAATATCGTATCGACGAGGATGAAGGTGCCAAGCTTGTACTTGTATATATACCATTGGTATGTCCGACTTAGATGAAGGTGCCAAGCAGGTACTTCCATTTATACCATTACCATGCACGACTTACTGCATAATCTCCCAGCTGTTTCGTGAGGCAGCAAAGACACACTCTTAAGTTGAATATCACTTAATGCGGTCCAGGTGCTTAGCTTTTGGATAAAGTGGTCATTAAAATTTAATAATTATTAATTTTAGTCCAAGTAACCCTTAAGATTACATGTGTCATGACAGATTAAAGGATGTCTTGTGGCGGGTGGCTATAAGGTGTGATCAGGCATCATATTGACAACTGATATGTAGCCTGTATTTCAAAGCAGACCTATGGGAATTGCTGGCTGCAGTTAACACGTGGGATTTGCGTGTTTCGCATTGCTTGAGCACAAAACTGTCATTTGCCTTTTAAAGTGTTTACGTGAATATGTCTGTAGTTTTCATACTTGATGTACTTTACTTGTGTTAGTAGCTTGTTTTTGTAAACTTATCTCGTGTTTTTATATTTGACTTTCCACTTTTTTTTTGGGGGGGGGGGCGTGCTTGTTACATTGACAGTCGCCTCTTAAACCTTTTTATGTGGCTGAAACGATGTGTTGTTTTGACTTGTTTATACATTTCTGGAAGTTTGTTATCACATTTTATCCTGCGTTGCAAACAGAAATACCATTTTTTTTGGGGGGGGGGCGGATTCCAAACGTTATTATCTTCAAACCTGGTGATCAGTCAGACCATGTGCGTCTCGTTAGTACCTCCATGGTTAGACTATTGTATACATTCCATTGTGACGCGCGAGGTACAATGACGTAATGCGCCGGCACGTAGACAAAACATCCGGGTTGCACAACATAGTGATGTTCCCTTGCCATGAGCAAAATAAACATAGAACATCAAGTGGGCATTCACATACGACCATTGCGACATTAACATAAAATGCATTGTCATATGGCTGGTAGAAATTAGCCAATCATAAGGCTCAAAAAGTGTGGATTATATCCCATAACCATTGATTATGAAAAAGAATGTATTATGAAACTTGATAATGCATCTTTTTGGGGCTGACCTTCACCCTCAATAATCGCAAAAAGGGCCCGCAAAAAGAGTGAATTAAGTAAAACCTATAACTCACTCTTTCCGAATTAACCCTTTCAATGTCTAAGAATAAAATTTGAAATGATTTACCTGAATTTCCATGATTAACACTTTCCATTCAAGTACCAGCACGCATTATACCATCAGCCACAAAACTTCTCCGGGTCAGTGTTCTTGATGCAGTAGCATATCATGAACGCAAAGCGAACTTTGATTGTGAAATTGTAAAAACACTACAAATAAAAACTAACATACCTCCCAGTACTGCCGGTGCAGTAAATAATGGAAAAATAATTGCGAGTTACAATATTATCAAGTTCAATTAGAGGCACGTCATTTTGCATTTTGTGGCAGCTAGCAGATTCACGAACTACCTGAACGCATGAGCGAAATCACGAATGAAGTGACTCAGAAGTGAAATGACACTGTCACACGTGTGTGTAAGAATTTGATTACGTAACTGACAGATAATACGCTTTCAATCATGAAATCACTGATCCGACCTAAACACAAATGACCATTCCTACCAGCCAATGACAAATGTGTTATAACATGAAAAGAGACGATTATGGCTATTTCAACTGTCTCGTGGCTTCGCCACTCGACAGTTACAAGCCATAATCGTCTCCTTTCATGTTATAACTCTCACTTAACTCTTACATGCCTGAACTGGAGTGCAGTGCTGCCCTAACACCTAACAGTTATTGATGTGCAAAGCACAGTGAAAAGATCCCAGCAATTCTGTATGTTTAGTGGACTGTGACTTTATGGCTGCTGTTCAAAATGTGTTACTGCCTATTTCCGATAATCCAAAGTCATCAAGCCTTAGGACAATGAAATTATTCTTAAAGAGTATTGGCCAATATACCAGTTATGCACTTATTTGCATATTCCTTATCATTAAAATGATTGCATTCCCAGCAAAAATGGGTACCGTGCATTTTGTACACATAGATTCTGTTACAAAATGCGATAACCTCAAACCCAAAATTTAGTCAAAAGATCTAACATGGTCAAAACGTGGAGAGATTATAGAATCATAATAATAATACCATGTTTGCAAATTGTGAAAAAGAATTGAGAAATCTTTGAGGATATTAAGGCATACATGGCGTTTTTTCAGTTATGGGTTTGGAGACTGTCAAAATTAGTGTCCTCTAAAATAAAGTTTCCAATTTTATTTTAATTTGGCTTTCATGCAATATTGTAACAGAGAATAAAGACATAAGGTAGTGTCTTGCAATCATCAGAGTGCATCAATTGTTTCATAACATTTCTCCCGCAAAAAACTATTTTATTGTATCTTGGCTGTTGATTTTTAAATGTAGTTTGCATCAAATATTTATTGCTAAGTCACGGCAAAATTTTTTTTCAAATGAAATGTTATATAGCAGTCGGCAAAATTATGTGTTAAGGTTGTTCTTTACGTTCAATGTGACTGCTGTGATCACAAATGTAATTAGTTATTGAGGCAGTTTTAATAACAAGCAGATTGCATGCAGCAGCGACGAAAGGGGTGACCCTCAAAATAGAAAAAAAAACAAAAAAACAAAAAAAAAAAAAAAACAAAAAACAAAAAACAAAACAAACAAAGAACAAACAAACAAAACCACAAACTCCAGAAATCTCCCCAAAATAATTTAAAAAAGGGGGGAAAGGAATAACGCCAAAAACAAAAACAAAGGAAAAAAGAAAAGGACATAAGAATATATTTAATTTTAATACCTTGGTTGGTTAAGCCTGTTTTCGCTGTATGCCAGAGTACAAATAGTGTTGTGATAGCTTTGATAGGCCCACTGTAACCGTACATGCAATGTGATGATGCTTGTTGTTAATATCTAAAAAAAATTATGATGTGGATTTCTTTTGGTAGACTTAAAGAAGTGCTCAAATTTCTAATCACTACTCCAAAATGGTTATGGTTCAGATTGCTGCCAAGTCAAAGTAAGAGCTGAATACAGTAAAAATAGATTGGGGGTAAATCTTGTACAGTATGCTGGGATACGCACTTAAGTTAACAAAAAGATGCTACTGCCAAAGACAGGAATATATATTCATAATGAAAAGGTTAAGTACTTTTAAGTGTGAAGAGGGAAAGTAAATGTGAATGAATTACGCAGCTGTATTCACAGTAGACCTATTGTCTTTCTGTTGGAAATCAGAGAATTCATAATTCATTTGGATACTAAGTACGTCCTAGATATTTAAGTGACAGGAAGACTCGATGAACTCTCCATCTATAATAAAATGAGTCTCCTGATAAAGAAAAGTGCAAATAAAGGAGACATTCATGTGAATTTCCCATCAAGTTTATATGATCTGGTCACTGGGCACGCGCCAATTATCCGTCATGATACAGGCATATTGGTGAGTACGCCGCCTGGTGTAATTAACATTACTACTAATAAAGAAAATTGATCGACACAGATGACATTTTCTGTAAATATAAAACTTAGTACTTTTTCGAGGAATGAGCGCAGTGACATTTTTTAAAAAGTGTGTAATGTTTCTTGGTCGGTATTTTTGCAAGAGCAACACTTTTTCCCTATTTAATACCGAGATCTGTGCGAACATATGGGCACTCACTTGTTGAGCAAGAGAGACCAGAGCAGTGCCGCGATGAACATGAATGTCCTGAAACATGATAACAATTTTCTAACGTGCCTCGGTCTTCTATATCAGTTGTTTATCTTTTCATCTTTCTGCTTTCTGAAGCGATTATTTCTGGGGTCGCTGTTAAGAATACCCTTTTATACAGAATTTACAGTTCGGGGTTTCCCCTCTGCCCTTTTCCTTCTGATCTCCAAGTGCTTACTTTTCATACGCCTCGCCTAACAAAGTAGAATGGTGGTGTCGTTGACTCCCTTAAATATGTTCTGAGCAGAAATTATTATAACAAACCTCATAGTAACAGTCATACCAGCTATGCTCTTAACAAAAGCTTTTTAGTTCAACGCATTTTCTGTGTTTGGTTAACTGATTAATTTATTCAGATGACAACACTTATCCTCTAGTCACCTCGACCCTGAAAGTCCAACATAAACTTGAACTTAAAGCTTCCGAATCTATAGACTGGTTTTCAGAAAATGTAATGGCGGCAAATCCTGGAAAATCCCAGGCGATGGTTCTATGCCCTAATAGAAGGAACTCTTGTAATATATATTTTGGAATTAAGGATGATGTCATTAGTACTGAGGATCATGTGAAGCTCCTAGGAATAAATACAGATAACAAGCTCAAATTTGACATTCATATTGCTGAGCTGTGCAAGAAAGCTGCTAGACAGTTCAATGTCCTGAAGAGACTAAGCAATTATTTAGATTCTAAATGTACTTTACTGATTTTCAGGTCTGTCATTTTATCTAATTTCAATCACTGCCCTCTTGTCTTGCACTTTCGTGGGGCTACTCTGACATAAAAATAAAAAACAAAACAAAACAAAACAAAACAAACAAACCCCAAATCACAGGAACGTGGCCTACGTTTTGTTTACGATGATCACAAAAGTGATTATCATTTGCTTTTGAACGGGGGGGGGGGGGGGAAGTACTTCCATGTAGGATTGTACTGGGTATGTGCCGCGGGAAAGGCCCTGTTTTCATTACTCCCAGGATAAGACCGCCCGCCCCCCCCCCCAAAAGTGCACAGCTGGATTAGGATAGGGGTAACAATTCGGATGCACCAATGCAGTACTCCTTTTAACACATTACAGGATTAAGAGAGGGTACCTTTTTACATCTGGTTTAGGATTAAGATAGGGTATTGTATAAAAATATCCGAAGCACCCACCCATCCTGATGTTGAGTATGTGCCCCCCCGGGCTTTTGAAAAAGGCAATTTTGTCCACCTTGTCAATTGGTAGACACGGATTACTTTCCATTGAAGTCTACAAAGCTCTGGGGGACAGCAGCCCAAATGATTTACAAGACATTTTAAAACAGTATAT
>CAXHWN010002377.1:0-162500 GCA_964020975.1 Hermodice carunculata | reverse complement strand
ATACAATTGTGTGTGTGTGAATGATGTCCCTGGCAACAATTGCCAGGTGGGTAGAGGTTTTTCTGGTTTGCACAAAGTTTGCAACACCTTTACATTCGAACCAGCCTTCAGTTGTTAGTTGTTGCTTGGTTTGATTTGCTTTCCAATTTTTGCTTGTTCTGAGATATTTCAAATGCAAGTCTCTTAGCTTAATCTTTTATTGCCTCAAGAGGTATCTTAAATTATGATCTGCAGCTAATAACAGTTATAATGGACCCATCGATGTAATGGTTAAGACAAGTTGTTCTAACTGCTGTCTTGTCTAAAACCGTCCATTTTCGAACCCCACTGGATCCCTTAACATTTTGTAAATAGTGACGAGCGCATCTCAAATATTGACGCGTAGCTGCCATAAACACTACCAAAGACAACAGGAGTAAGCAGAGGTTTAACTGAATTTATTGAAGAACAAACCGCTGGTAGGAACAAGGCATAGCTCAAATGGTTACAAAAAGGTTCCTGTGCTTTTCACATTCAGAGAGAGGGATTGTAGCCTAAGGCTGTAATTTTAAGGAAATGTTTACTTTCTGCATTAATTCTGTCACTAACCACGTTTTGACTGAGTCAACAGCTTTCCTTGGCACACATTGTGCGCAGTGCTTCAAAGTGCTCCAGGGACAGCTGTTGCTCAGGAACAGTCGTACGCTCTCCTCATATTTAGGACTGCCAGCACTAGAATAAAAGGTAAGTTCAAAAAGAATATTAACCTTGAAAGCTTGGTTTACAAAGAATATCAACATTGAAAGCTTGGTTTACAAAGAATATTAACCATAAAGGCTTGGTTTACAAATAATGTTAACCTTGAAAGCTTGGTTTACAAAGAATATTAATGTTGGAAGCATGGTTTACAAAGAATACTAACCTCGAAAACTTGGTTTACAAAGAATATTAATGTTGAAAGCTTGGTTTAGAAAGAATAGCAGCCTTGAAAGCTTGGTTTACAAAAATATTAATCTTAGAAGCTTGGTTTACAAAAAATATTAATGTTGAAAGCGTGGTTTACAAAGAATATTTACCTTGAAAGCTTGGTTTACAAAGAATGTTTACCTTGAAAGCTTTGTATACCAAGAACATTCACATTGAAAGCTTGGTTTACAAAGAATGTTAACCTTGAAAGCTTGGTTTACAAAGAATGTACGTCTTCAATATGATAAATGGTTCATTATGCACTTACAGCGAAATATCTATCTATTTCCCTTACATGTGCCACATGAACCAATATTGTTTTGATACATAGATAGACTTACATGTAGACAAAATTGAAATGGACGTGATACCGTAAATTTTTGCAATTTCACGTTAATATACATGTTTGCAAGCTAAACCATTTGTCGTATATTCATAAAACATGCGTGATGAAATGATACATGTCACATATAACATACACAACGAACATAAGGACACGCACGTAAACAAATGGGGCATGGGATGCACATATTGTGATATATGAATATTGGACTGACATTTGACAACATATAAATATTGTACATTTACGTGCACCCCTTTCCATATTAATTAGCGGCAGTAGTATCATTGTGAGCCGTTAATTAGCGGCAGCAGTAACATTGTCAGCCCTTTAAACTTTCACTGAAGAATGTATTTTGAAACATTGTTAATGTTGCCAATGGCTTGCCCTGGCAAAATATGACTGAAGCAGACTACAGTGACAATGCAGTTAAATTGCCTTGTAAAATATTAATTAAACGTGTCGAAACTGTCTTCCTGTTACAATGTTTGTCATTACAGTTCGTCTGTATTTATTGGAAGGTTATTTGCTGCAGACTCTCGGTGCATGAAGGGCGTTCATGTGTTTTGGTTATAATTAATTTCATGTTTTTCAACGCTTCCTCTTGGTGTATAATTGCTTGTATATAGGTTCCGTGCCAAAGTTCAAGGAAAGTAGGGGTATCGCCGTTCCATAATTTGCATATATAAGGTCGCAGATTAAATTATTGGAAGATTTTGCAGGGTGAAAAGGATTGTGTTGTTGACGCGCAATTGATGTCTCGTTTTTGAAGATACTTTACGCATAGATTGTGAGAGAGATTGAGGTACTCAATGTGCAAAAAGTAAAAGATATGAAAGCCAAAAACCATCGTTAGCCCTGAAGGGACGCTATGCCAAATTGGAAATCAAGCCTGCCTTAACATTATTTAGACTATACAAATTCTTTTAATCTTTATCAGCGTTGACATGATATGCATATTGTTCAATATGGATACCTATCCGTTTTTGTATTTTTTGTTTTTTAGAGTAGAGCCGAATTACTTGGACCTAAGGTGACCACAAGCAGTTAAGCTCTCATTATTTCCAATAAGTTAAGTCAGTGGACTTGAAATCCTGTTTCAGTGACTGTGTGCATCGTTTCCATATATCCAAGAGAACAAAAAATCCACGCCAGTCGGTTAACACTGTTGAACAGAGACATGAAGTGTTGTTCTTGTGTCTTGAACCTGAACAGCATAAAATCCATCTACCTATCAAAATTGTCAGTAAACAAACTTAAGTCCAGAATTTGGGACGAAGAGTATGCAGCACTGAGCATTCAGTCGTGCCATTTGTGGTATTTGACTGTGTCAATATGAAGCAACAAGAATGGAGCTGCCAGGTACACACAGGTGCAATCATAACGATGGACGCTTGGGTGGAATCATCAGTGACCTTGCTTGATCGAGTGCAGTACAAAAGATTGTCCTGGAAATTGGATAAAGTTCAGAATTTGGTGACCATTGTGCCTGGCATTGAGGTTTCCCAGGGGCTTTAAAATGAGCTGGTTGGCAGCATGTCGGTGCAGGTTGAAGCCAACACGCCTCGACATGGGGATCACTGAAGCAGACTTCGAGTTGGATAAGGGGATGATCATTGGAATGTCAGAAGCCGGCCTTTTCCAGCGGGAAGGAGCCGGGAAGAGGATGTATAAGCAGAGATTGCTAACCTGGTCTACAGTATGCCTATGACAGCAGGAGTCTGCTGCAGCAACGGGCTTAGCACAATCGCTAATAATCTACAAAGACACGTCTGAAGGCAAAAACAAATGGTCCATTTAAGGACCACCACGCTGTCCCAAATGGTATCACAGAAAGGACCACCACACTGTCCTAAATGGTATCACAGACCAACACAATCCTCACACTTACCCACCACACTGTCCCAAATGGTATCACAGACCAACACAATCCTCACACTTACCCACCACACTGTCCCAAATGGTATCACAGACTGAACACAATCCTCACGCTTACCCAGCAAATTGTGCTCAAATGCAATAACAGTACCTTGCCTTCCTTCCTTCCTTCCTTCCCTCCCTCCTTCCTTCCTTCCTTCCTTTCTTCCTTCCTTCGTTCCTTCCTCCGTCTCTTTCTCTCTCTCTCTCTCTTTATTTCCACATATGTCCGAGATTTCATTCGAAAACTATTAAACGTAGAAACTACCTTGCCTTCCTTCCTTCCTTCCTTCCTTCCTTCCTTCCTTCCTTCCTTCCTTCCTTCCTTCCTTCCTTTCTCCATCTCTCTCTCTCTCTCTCTTTATTTCCACATATGTCCGACATTTCATTCGAAAACTATTAAATGAAGAAACTCCAAACTTGCAGATCATCCTTCCATACATGAGGTCTTGAGTTTTTGTAAAGAGGTCCACCTTTTTTGAAAATTACGCAGATTAGGGCCATTGGAAAATTGAATTTTGAACATGTCCAAAAATTTGGAGGAAAACAATCCAACTTCAATTACTATGTTTGTAACTCTGCGCATTTTTGTAATTTACATGTGACCTCTAAAGCTGAAAGGTCAAGGTAGTTTTGCCATTTGAAAAATTCTTCCAGTCATAACTCAGTAAAGTTTTATCCACTTGTGATCTTGTTGGACTCAGATTGTAGATATTGTAAGACTGCCTATTTTTGTAATTTTCATTTGATCTTCAAAGGCCAAGGTCATTTGGACCTTAAAATGTTCATCCAACCATAACTAAGTCAATTTCACCCAATTTTAACCATGTTGGACCCAAATTGTAGTTATTGTAACGCTGCATGTTTTTGTAATTTGCATGTAGCCTCTAAAAGTCAAAGGTCAGGATCATTTGGACATTCGAAATTTTCATCTAGTCATCACTTGGTCAATTTTCATTTAATTTTAATCATGTTGGACATAAAATCTAGCTATTGCAGTATTGCACATTTTTGTAATTTATATGTAACTTCCCAAGGTCAAATGTCAAGGTAATTTTGCCATTTAAAATTTTTATCTAGTCATTAATCTGTCAATTTTTATCCAATTACGATAATGTTGAGCTCAAATTATAGATATTGCGACACTACACATTTTTGTAATTTACATGTGACCTCTAAAGGTCAAAGGTCAAGGTCATTCCGTCATTTAAAATTTTCATGTAGTCAGTACTGGGTCAATGTTTATCCAATTTTGATCATGTTGAGCTCGTTATAAATATTGCAACACTGCACATTTTTGAAAATTTACATGTGACCTCTAATGGTCAAAGTCATTTCAAGCTTTGATTTTTTTTATAAACTTTGTTAATTTTCATCTGATTTGCTTCATGTTGGGCTTGAAAAAGAATATTGTAACACAGTACATTTTTGTAATAAACATGATCCCTAAAGGTCAAAGGTCAAGATCATTTGAACTTTCGAAATTTTCATCCAGCCAAAATTTGGCAAATTTCCACATGGTTCAGTTTCTGCTCAGATTGCATGTTTTGTAACACTCAACGTTTTTTAAAATTTACATCTGACCTCTAAAGGTCATAAGGCAAGGTCATTTGGGCCTTTGGATATTCATCTAGCCATAACTTGCTTATTTTTTATCCTATTCCAGTCATGTGTGGCTCAAATAGTAGATATTGCAACACTGCACATGTGTATAATTTACAAGTGACCTCTAACGGTCAAGGTCATTTGGACTTTGAAAGTTTCATCCAGCTCCATAAGCTCAAGGGAATGTGAAGTACCAAAGGACAAAATTTGTAGCATTTAATATTTAAAACTTTTGAAGGCACACACACACAGATTTGCTTTGAAGCCAATATTCCTTTTTAGTTCTTTCTTTCTTTCTTTCTTTCTTTCTTTCTTTCTTTCTTTCTTTCTTGCTTTCTTTCTTTCTTTCTTTCTTTCTTTCTTTCCTTCCTTCCTTCCTTCCTTCTTTCTTTCTTTCTTTCTTTCGATTCACCAGAACTTTTGCCCGACAATTTTCTCGGACACTATAATAATTAAAAACTCCAGACTTGGTATGGTGATAGATCCATACATGAAGTCGTGTCATTTTACGGTTGACTGCATTGATAATTATGCAAAGTAGGGACATATGAAATTTTCAATCTTGAATATCTTCAAAACGGTTACAGGTTGAGATGTCATTCCAATTTCAATTTATAGGTTTATGCTGTATGCGCTCCCAAATGAACCACAATCAAAAGTTATAAAATTTTGACTTATGGTAATTAGGGGCACCTGATAAGTTTAAAGATTGAATATCTTCAAAACTATAATAGGTAGAGATGTCACTCCCACTTCTGTTCATATGTTTGTGCCATTGGCGCATCCAATGAACCGCATGCAAAAGTTGCAGAAGTTGAATTTATGGTAATCAGAGGCACCTGGGAAGTTTAATATTGAATATCTTCAATGGTATCATCGGTGGAGATGCCATTCCAACTTCTATTTGAAAGTTTGTGCTATTGGCGCATCCAATCAACCGCAAGCGACACTTGTAGAATTTTAATTTATGCTTATTAAAGACACTATAAAATTTTTGATGAATATCTTCCAAACTGCTATAGGTTGCAATACCATTCTAAGTTCTATTTTTTCTATTTATAGGTTGGTGATGTATGCTCACCCGATGAGCCACAAACAAAGTTGTAGAATTTTAAATTATGTACATTTTTAGGTATACAGACAGATTTGCTTTGTAGTAAGTATTCTTTCTAGTTGTTCTCTTAAGTCAAGTACGGAATGGACAACAGATAGACACCGGGCACAAGGAGATGTTTATGTTTTCGGCTGTTGCATCTTTTACCACCACTCCCATTTGCAGACGTGCGGAATATTTCATGATTCCATAATAGCATCATTGGAATTAAATTCAATTTTTTTTTGCTTTAAAATTCCTCTATTTCGTGCGTGTATCAGGGAGGTTAGGGGCACAAGATGTTAAATGCACTCCAACACACAATCAGCAAGCTTTATGAAAAATAAAGTAAATATATTTTGCTTGGTAACAAAGGTTCCTCGTACTTTAATGGCCCAACCCTTTGTGGTCACTATTAAATCAAGAACTGTCATTGGCGCTGGTCGGGCACTGATGCAAACTTACGTCATGTAAAGCTCTTGTTTTGTGGTGTCCAGATAGGTCTCCCCATTAACATTCAAGATGACTTCCATTGCCAATGCTATTCAAGTACAAACGTTTTACCAGACGACATGTTACTGTGTACATTTAGGCCGTTGGAATGGCAAAAAGTGTCCACTTCTTTCTCTGAATTAAGCTGTAATGTTATGACTGCATAAGCAAACGACATTGATAACGTCGTTGCTAAATATATTCCCGTAAAGCATAAGCAAACGACATTGATAACATCGTTGCTAAATATATTCCCGTAAAGCAAAAGCAAACGACACTGATAACTTTGTTGCTAAATATATTCCCGTAAAGCAAAAGCAAACGACACTGATAACTTTGTTGCTAAATATATTCCCGTAAAGCAAAAAGCAAACGACATTGATAACGTCGTTGCTAAATATATTCCGTCAAACGCCATTGTTACTCTTCCAGTCGTTCAATCTTTGATGTTGGCACACACTTTATTGAAGAGTTCTGAAACCCTTGTAACATGATTGTCTCCACTAGTGAGAGAACTTAGCTGCGTCATGGTGCCAAATTCTGACTGAGGAGGACACCTCACACTACAAGACGAAGCATGGGATATGCTCCTTGCGCGATTGGCTTCAGCGGTCGATGTAGAGGTATTTCTGAAATAATTTAGTTTAATTGGCAATTCATGGTACAAACTTACAAACAAAAGGGCGTATAAATGGTGTTTGGTGATAAATGATAAAATAGATTAATTAGAGTGTTTTTATTATATTGTTTTAAGATTTACAGATAAAAATATATATTACAGAGAGAAAACGACTACCAAGCATAGGCTACAGCATAGTCCTGTCTTGGGCCCAGATGTCAAATGTCCATTAATTTCTTACATGTACATCATGCACACCAGAACCCGGGCATCACGGTCCAATACGTCACAGAAAATATGGCCTTTTGTAGCCAATGATGATTTGTTCTGGGAGCCATGAGCTCAGATGGGATGGAGAACATATATTGCCAAAACACAGTAGAACCTAGGCGACTACAAGGAGGCGTGTAGCCTGCTTGGTAAAACTAAAACGAAGATTTGCTGCAAAGAAAATTTTGGCATTATGTTCACATTGCTGCACTTTTACAGCCTTTTTGTCGTCCGTAAACCGTAAACCTCCCCGGTGAATGACCCTCCCTCTCAAAAAAGTCTGCTTTTGAACCTTTGAGCCTAAACTGAATCATGTGGAGTTTCCAGATGTGACCATACCTTACATGGATCCATGCATGTAGGTTTTATGTCGCGGGGTGTTAGTAATTCCATTAAAAATTTCGAAAATCTCGGAACTGCATCTATTTGCCTCACAGGAAGACGTTTAAAGCTTCATACTGACAGTAAGATCATTACTGGGTCGAGAGTCGGTGTGCTGAAATGATCTGATACAAAATGGACCCATATAAATTAATTCTGCCCCCCCCCCGTCTCTCTCCGCTCCTTGTCTTGCCTACACATGCCTTTATTTCCACTACTAGTTAGCAACTTGCTTCATCGAACTTATCACTACATGCATAGATTTTGCACCATTTTCAAAATTCCCTCCCTTTGTAATTCCCTTGATAAATGTTATTTCTGCAGCTTTAGTCATTGTTTCTTAGATGAGTCCATGCCACAATTCTATAAATTATGAGGTCGAATGGCGACCCTATCCAGCACAGTTATGAACGTATTTGAGATTTGAATGTTGCTTACTTCCCTTATTTAAATAAATTAAAATTCCACAACTGTTATTCATTCTTCACCGGGTAGCCCGTTTGTATCACATCTATAATTTAAAATTGAAATTTCCTGTCTCTCCATAATCATTTTGAAGAGATTCAAGCATTAAATTTTTGCGTATTTAGGTAAATTTTAAATGCTAAAACTTCGGTTCATGCGGCTTTAGCGCGAACCTGATGTGAGATTGGCACCTCTATCTTTAACAGTTTTGAAGATATTTGAGAAATTTTGTGTTTTGTGTTGGTTCATAGTACATGTAATGCGGCTGGAGTGTAATCTTCTAAATTGCAGTTGGATTGGTAACTCCACTTATTGTTTGAAGATATTCAACATTGAAGGTTTCAAAGTGCCAAATTAGCATAACCTTAATTCCTGCAACTTTTTCCAGGCCCATTGCATTGGCACGTTGTCACAAGCTTAAATGCACAACTTGAAATTTTCTATATATCTACAATAGTCTTGAAGTTATGAAACCTTTACACTTTTAATTACATTAATTTGCATGGTTTTGAATTTTCTTACAATTCAATGTCAGCTGCCAAAGTTTCCACCAATTTTCAAAGCTGTCGAATTCAAGGTGTTGGAGAAAAATGCCGTAAAGTGGAAACTTTTACATAGGGAACTTCTTGAGATACACAGACCGCAATTTGTTCAATTGTTGGCGCTGCAATTTTTTGAAAGGATTTTTGCGTTTTTCGCTATTTTCGCCTCCTACAAAATCGTACAGAAAAAGATGACCCATATTCGTCCCTCAGATTTTTCTGAAGCTTGGTGGAATGTAGTTTATGGGAGGGGTGTACAAAGTTGTTCCCTCAGTGGTGATACTCTGGATCCCTGATATTTTAGGAATTTTACATATCTGTACCTGTAAATGGATACTATAAAAGTCACTGGGACCAGAATGGACATTCAAATTTTTAGCTTCTCCAAAAACCGCGGGCCTGATTCACTTCAAACTTGGTGGAGGCGTACCTTTAGTGGGTCTCTGAAAGGTTTGTTTAAATGGTCACGCTCCAGTAATTTTTTGGAATTATTAAAAAGTGAATTTGTGTCCTTTTGCGTTTTCAAAAATGTTCTCCGCCAATACCGCCAGGCTAATTGTTTTGAAATTGCACAGGGACACGTCTTGGAATCTAGACCCAAATTTGTTCTGCAGGTGGCACTGAGATATTTTACTATTTTTTTACGAATCTTTATGTGTTTTCCTGTTTTCAACCTCGCCAAAAATTCAATCCGATTGTTCTGAAACTCGATGAAAATGTAGGTTCATGGGTGGTTAAACAGCGTTATTCATTACGTAGTGATACGCTGGATCCCTGATTTTTAACGATTTTTTCAATCCATGTACCTGTCAGATAATGCATGTATTCCCATTGATAACTATGTGAGTCAAAGGAATGACATTCACTCGTTCTCCAAAACGGCCACCCAGAGTCACTTCAAACTTGATGGGGATGTCCTTTTGGTGCATAGTCGAGTTTGTTCAAATGGTCACGCTCGGGTGATTCACCCGTCGTCTGACCGTCCGTCTACAATTTGCATATTTGACTTATTTTCCAAAACCCCTTGGTCAGAAACCTTCCAAATGTGGTGGGGTTCTATCGTGGGGGTGGGTGGGTGGGTGGGTGGGGGTGGCGGGGGGGGGGGGGAGGTCGCTTCCAAGTTTCTTCAATTAGTCATGGTCCAATGATTTTCGATTTTTGATGAATATTTTTTCCGTTCTGGGGAATATCTTAGCAAATCTTCTCCGAAACGTCTTAATCAATTGCTTCGAAATTGCGCAAGGGCACTTCTATGTACCCCCAGATTTGTTTTACAGATAGTGCTACATTTTTAGCTCTGCTGACTATGTGTCGCAGGCTTAGGCGATCATTGATATCTGTCCAACTATCAATCCTTAAACTTTTGGTTGTGTGCGCCATACCGTTTTGACGTCAGCCCAATATAACATTTTTCAGAAGTTATGACGCGTATGAAAATCTAAGTTGTGTTCGATATTGTCGAGGCCACCTATGTTATGATTATAAAATATTTGGGCCAAAATAAAATACTGTTAAAGGATTTTGCATTTAAAAAAAAAGTCATGAATCATTTTAAAACTTGGTGGGAATGTCGATCAGGCAAAAAGACAAAAACGCACCCTATGTGGTATTGCAGCCTACAGTACTAGGAAGATATGAACCAAAATATGTGGAAATCACATTTAATTTATGATGTTGAGAAAGAATAAGGCTAATGATACCAAATGTACCACAAATGTGTATCATATCTTTTCCAAAAATGCTCTTCCAATTGCTTCGAAATTGCGTAAGGGCACTTCTAGAGACGCCTGGACCTTACTTTTTTTCAACAGGTGACACTGTGACTTCATCATCATCATCATCATCATCATCATCATCATCATCATCATCATCATCATCATCATCATCATCATCATCATCATCATCATCATCATCATCATCATCATCATCATCATCATCTTTTATTATTATTATTATTATTATCATTATTACTATTATTACTATTTTGGTGAAGTTTTGTATGTTAAAACTGTTTTTGACTTCGTCGAAAATGTTACTTAGATTGTTCTGAAACGTGGCAGAAATATATCTTATGGAAGCGTCAGCCAAAAATTGTTCACCAGGCGGTGAAGCTCTTGTTGCCTTATTTTTAACAAATTTTCAGTTCGGATACTTGTTGATTAATGCGTACATTCGTGTTGATTGCTCTGCAAGTCAACGGAATTGCAATGGTGATTCACATTTTTGACTTCCTGTTCAAAATCATCAGGCAGATTGACTTCAGACTCGGTGGCGCTATCCCTTAAGTGAATATCTGTTACGTTCGTTCAAGTGGTCTTGCGTCGGTGATTTTTGGCTTTTTTAAAAGTTTTAATTTCTTTTAGTTTCCACTTCAAAAGCATAAGCCAGGTTGACTTTAAAATTGGTGGAAATACGCTTTGGACGAACCTTTGACTACTTCCTTCATGTGGTCATGCGCCAGTGATATTTGAATTTTTTTTATGATTTTTTTTTAACTTGTAAAAATCTTAGGGGTCAGCCAAAATTACAAGCATTTTCAAAAGTTTACACAGAGTCCTCTTTATTGTAATTCCCTGCCTCCCCAAAAAAGTACTCTTAAAATGTTGATTTTGTGGCTAAATATTGATCAAAATTTTATAATTTAGCTAAAAACGTACTTTGATCTTGACCCCTCCTTCTGCGTACTCCACGCACTAATATGAAAATGTTGATCGAAATGGCTGACCCTTTTTTCCTTCTATACATCCACTTGCCCAGTGGGCTTGAAATTTCACACAAACGGTAACCCATGGGATACGGTGGGACTTATTTTCAGTTGAAAGGGTGAAAGTCAGCTGAGGAAGGGCTGATCAAACAGCCCCCTTGTCGTTTCTTCTTTTTTCTTTTCCCTTTTTCTTCTTCTTTCTTTTGCGGGGGGGGGGGTAACTCCATAGATTGAGATGCACATATTTAAATCCTTTATGAGGTTTAAAAGCTGATGTCCAAATAGTTCAGGAATTTTACAAATGTCAACCATAGTGTCTACTACGGTGTGACGCGTGGTATTCATCCTGCTGGCCGACATCAACAGGTTGCCCAGCTCAATTTGTGTTGTATTCTCTGTAGACTTTACTGCAAGGAGTCCTAAACACTTCATAGTTTTATTGGTCAAAATGAACAGTTGGATTTTAATATGTCTTGTAAGTATGAAGAATTGACGGCGGCAGAGCACACATTGCAAGACGGCAGAGCACACCTTGCAAGACGGCAGAGCACACATTGCAAGAGGGCAGAGCACACATTGCAAGAGGGCAGAGCACACATTGCAAGACGGCAGAGCACACATTGCAAGAGGGCAGAACACACATTGTAAGACGGCAGAGCACACATTGCAAGAGGGTAGAGCACACATTCCAAGAGGGCAGAGCACACATTGCAAGGAACACCTGAACCTAAATGTCCAACTTCTTGGTAAATATGATGCTCTGATCGATGCTATACTAAAAATATGTTGTCGAATATTGTTTATATATGGCAGCTATCTACTTTGAAAAAGTCCTCATACAAATCCAGAGACATTCCATTACCTATTTATTGACAAGCTTTATCTCTTATTTCGTCCAAAGGCGCACTACACATGGGAAGTGCTTGTCAAAATGATTTGTATTGAAATTCACTATTGAAGCTATATACAGGCTTATGCCTGATTTATTTTGTTTGAATACAATATCCTTGAAAAGCTCATGTATGTATATGTATGTATATACGTATATATATATATATATATATATATATATATATATATATATATATATATATATATATATATATATATATATATATATATATATATATATATGTATATATAAATTAGAGCCTGACCGAACTTGCATTTTGAAACCGAACCGGGTACTCGGTATACATTACCGATACCGAACCGGGTACCGTTCGGGCTCGGTATATGCGATTCAAACATGAAAACGTTTGACATGGGTTAATAGCTGTTACCCTTATGCACAGGGGTATTACTGTTGTTATTTAATAAAGGCGATTAATGCAACCCATGTGACACACGTAATTGCAAAGTATCGTTTGTTGCATTGTTTAAAGTGTATACAAGTACGAAAAGTAACCTCAGTGACATTTTTATTTAACTTCATTGCCAGCATTGACAGTGATAACCGAACCCGAACGTTTAGTGACTGTACAAGCCGAACCCAAGCCGGGCTTCAATCCTGAAACCCGGTAAGCTCAGGTTCGGTTGTTCGGGTTCGGCCAGGCTCTAATATATATATATCTGTGTGTGTCCTATGTATGTATGTAATTCTGTATTTTTTAAAGTGTGCTCAGCTATGAGCAGCATAATGGCAGGTTAACAGTACGCTTCGGGCAACTGATTTTCGGTATGATATGTTAGCTTATGCTCTTAAATTACGCCACAAATAATTAGCATCAAAGACTCGACTACATTTTATGAGCTTTTAAAAATGTATTATAGCATAAAACTTGTTTTATATATGCCGCCCTGCTGAACTAGAGCACAGCACGTGTGCTGGTTAATAGTATTAATTACTTGGCTGCCAGAGTATAAAGCAAGGAGTAAGGTCACTTACATATACAGTTTTGTTGTGCTTTACATGGTTTTGGTGGAATATATATTCAAAGAAACTATCTTTTCAGGTGTCATTGCAAAATGATAATTAAAAAGAATCACTGTGATATTTCTATAAGATGTGTCACTTAACATGCGTCTCCTCATCAGTCTTCAGTTCGGAGCAGTTATATAAGCAGTAGCTGACTTACCACATTTTTTTTATTCCCTGTGCCAAATATCATGGATAATGAACGGTATTTTTTGAGATTCTCTTAACATATCAAAACAAGAGACCTGGAATAACTAATTATTTGCAGGTGGAGTCCAGGGAAGTCTGAGTATAATAATAAGTATGATGACATGAAATTAATAACTGAAAATGTAGAATTTTATCTGTGTAAGTGGCATTAATATATACCTTGATTCAGAACGTATACCCCCGCTTTTTTGGTTGGTATTTAAATTATACCTACTTATTTTGAAACCAGTATGTGGTAATGACCTCAGAACTAACCCGTTTTATTGGCAAATGCACAGACTGGCCCATTGGTTAATCCCAACTTTTTCTTTGTCACACAGAAAATAGAAAATAACGCTTTCATTAGTTACAATGTGGGTAAGTAAACTGTTTTGCTTGTTATTGTCCACAAGTCGTGCCAAGAAAAACTATACGCTTGTTTCTTTGTTTTCGGCCCCAACTTCCCTAAGAAAACTGTTGACCTAGATTATGGTGCAGTGCTATGTTTCAATTTTTAGAGTATGCTGCAGTGCTATGTTTCAATTCTTAGAGTATGCTGCAGTGCTATGTTTCATTCCTAGAGTATGCTGCAGTGCCATGTTTCAATTCCTAGAGTATGCTGCAGTGCTATGTTTCAATTCCTAGAGTATGCTGCAGTGCTATGTTTCATTCCTAGAGTATGCTGCAGTGCCATGTTTCAATTCCTAGAGTATGCTGCAGTGCTATGTTTCAATTCCTACAGTATGCTGCAGTGTTATGTTTCAATTCCTAGACTATGCTGCAGTGCTATTTTTTCATTCCTAGAGTAAAGTGTAGTGCTATGTTTCAATTCTTATTCAGTGCACGACCTAATGTCAGATAGCCAGTACACAAAATCGCAATATTAAGCGACTTTTTGACCCCGGACTTCCATGAACCAACCATCTAGGTCACAAAAAGTCATAACTGAAACGAAATATTAGCAAAAAAGATATATAGTGACAGCAATGAAAAACATTACAAAAAATCCATGGACTTTCGATTTTCCATGATGTAAGTTCCTTCCAAAGTGCAACATCTTGGATAATTTCCCACATACTTCCATTCTGAAATACCATCACGTAATATGCATGATTTCCTGCATCATTTGCATACATTATTGCCAAAGATATTCATATTCTGCCAATCATAAAAGGTGAAACAACCGTAGAATAAATATGATTACTCTTTGTCTACATACTAATGAAATATATGTGATACATGAAGACGTGACCTTCCACTTTCTCCTCTCTCTGCATGCTTCAGATGATATCATATTTAATGTGCATTGGAGCGTCTTTTTAAACATCATATATATATATATATATATATATATATATATATATATATATATATATATATATATGTGTGTATCTGTGCGTGTGTGTGTGCGTGTGTGTGTGTGTTGAGGAAAAGCATTCTGTTTTGTATATTGTCTCTTTCCTTTCTCCAATGCTTTCATTGTATGTATCACATTCAGCCCACAATAATAAAGTTTGCCAGGTGTCAAATGATGACCGCGGGCTATCAGACCTGCCGTGTGTCATTATGGCGAACCCAAACTATGCCATTCTCAGCAGATGAAAAAAAATAATGAAAATAAAATATATCTCCTTGCTAACCTTGTCCATAAGTTATGTAAACGTAGCAAAGGTCAAACTAAAAATAATCAGTTTTCTTGATGAAGACATTTTAGTCAAATTGGTGGTCATCAATTCATGGTAACGTGCTGTTGTATTTGGTTGCAACACATTTATTTGTGTTTATATATTGTCATGCTGTTGTGTTCCAATTGCAACACGTTTATTCATGTTTATATATTGTATTGGTTTGGCAAAACACCAATTATAAAATAAAAAAAAAAGGGATGTGTTTTGAATTTGTCAGTGTGACACAACCCGCCCTTGGATTGTCTCCGAGAATCTGGGCGGTGGTGCCACATTATGAATCTGGAAAACCTAATATGGTCATTGTGCTCTTGAAACAGTACAAAGTTTGTAAAGTTAAGAGATAAACGTAGGATCTCTTTGCTACAAGTTTGGAACATAATTTTGTATGCCAAGGAAACTGTCCACAAATCTCTCCAACAAAGTTAAACAAGGACGATGAAGAGGTGTACGGAGCATTTCACGGGGACCAAAAAAAAAAACAAAAAAACTATAAACAAAAAAAAAAAACAAAAACAAAAACAAAAAACAAAACAAAACAAAAAAAACCAAAAAAAAAAAACAAAAAAAAAAAAAAAAAAAAAAAAAAAAAAAAAAACAAAAAAAAAAAAAAAAAGAAAAAAGAAAGAAAGGATATTTTATGCATTCATACCTCTTCACGCGGGTATAGGACGATCTAAACTGTAGCCTGCATGTATGCATTCAGACATTTCAAGGCAATTGTGCGTCAAATACTGCTACGAAATTTAAAAATTAATAAACACATCTATCAATTTGATAAATTGGTGTTAAAGTGTAATGGTAAATTACATCGTGCCTGGCCCGGTGATGTTCAATCCCAATAAAACCCTAACATTATACCAAAAACAATTAAAAGACATAAATAGGCATTGGGTAATATTATAGTATCTACGTAACATGCATGATGTTTATTGCTATTTAAAAGGGAAGCATACTTCTCGTGTGTCTTGTCGTAAGAGAATTGATATGACCTCCTGTTTCATTTTGTGTTGTTTTCTTCTCGATGGAATCCTGATATAGCTTCCCAACTGCCGACAAGCGTAACGTGGACAATGAACTAATGTGAATCTTACACAGCTATCATTCACTACACAAGTTTAACGCATCAATAATGAACCATAAATGTTTACAAGGGACATACCTTAATTAAATTTACAGTTGTGTGCGCCCTGGATCTTCCGTTTCAAACAATTTCAGCCTGTACTTCATTTAAGCGCAATCTCGCGCAATAGATTGGTGCGCCACTTATTATTTAAAACTGACCTGACCAAACAGCAGCAAAACATCAATAATAAAAGGAGAAATATTCCAAATTTACAGTTGCGTGCCGTGATGGATCTTCCGTTTCCGGTGACTTCTACCAGTACTTCGTTAAAGAGCAATCTTCTTCACATTTGAATCGTAAATAGCCTCGGGGCAATTACACTTGCGTTCGCTGTAGTTTTGTCTCCAAGCAAACAACAGACCAGTTCATGTATTGTGAAGCAGTAAACATTTTCTGTGTTACACGTGCGAGATGCTGTTGTTCTAGACATTGTCGCGATTTCATTTCGTGCCAGTGCTTGAAGCGCAAAATTAAAATACGCAAAAAATGTATACTGTATTACAGCTCAACATATAGCGTCTGGTTGTGCCAAATTAAAATGCGCATTTTTTTCTAATATAAGAATTATGACATTTGCAAAAAAATAACCACGTGCGAATGTTTGTAGAACTGTAGTGGTACACCCGGCATGCAATTATTGCAATGCAGCGTGTGTCCACATTTGCACACATCCCACTGTGCGAAATCACACAGCAACAATTCTAATTTGCGCCAGTAAAAGTTCTTTACACTTGTAAATGGATAACATGTGTGCAGCTTGTATGTTTATTGTGGATGCAGAAATTTCCAAACAGTATCGTGTACATTGTATTCATGTATATAAATTTGATTTGAGCTGCTCATCATTCAATATTGTCTGTGTAAGGTGAAGCGTGCTTTGATATTTACGTCTTCAGTATTGGCTGACCGGTCAGCAATTAGCAGGGGAGGGACTCAGGAAACAAAAAGTTTGAACTTAAGTTCGAAATTGGAGCTTTCTGATTGGTCAATTTCAGTTCTAAATTAAATTTGCCTCAATACCACTCCAAAGTCTCAACATTATAAAGCTATAATTTGTCAGTTATGACCAAAAGAATCTGCATGACTGATGCATCCACGATTCACCGCTGTCCCTGAGCACGCGTTTTGCTGTATACCATTTCATCTTAAGAATTTTCCTGTCGCAGGAGCGTCACTTTGCCTGAATACACATTTAGACCCCGTAATGGTCGATAGACACCATGTGGAATCAAGCATGAGAATTCCTAAGAATACAGCAAGTATATTAATTCATATGTCACATGTTGGACATTCCAAGGAATGATAGTTCCTTAGAAAGTTCATTCCCTGGAGCTATTTGCAGTTTAGTTTGTGCTGCATCTATCTGTTCAGACTACTTTCCTTTCTTGAGACCTGTTTTCTCTCGTAAGGTGCTAAAGCCACCGTTTTTAAGTATTGTGTCATGCAATATCCCCTTTCTTGGTTTAAATACATGTTTCGTTAAGGTATACCTCATCTAAAACCTGTTTCAAACTACGATATAACTTATCTGTTATCTTTTTCATGCCTTGGTCAAGTTTAACTGCCTTATTCTTGATGTGAAGAATGTATTATCTGCATGATATGGTATAAACCGACCTCTTATCTGGGAAATGTGTATGTCTGTTCTCCACTTCACCAAAGTTAATAGGAACTTCATAGCACCACAGGTTACGATCAATTCAAAACTTAAGATGTAAGCGGCCCATCAGTGGTCATTTCCGATTAACATGTAACCAGAAGTAATAAATGTTGTATATGATATTTATGTAACATTATCGAACATGAAAAACTTACCGACTGGTTGTGAACTCCGTATAGCAAGTACCAAAGGAAGCCAGAGGCTTATCCCAAGGATGAGTAACGTTCGCAACGCAACCCCCGTCATATCATCCTACCTTCTTGTAGCCATTACTCAAGCCCCTCTTTAAGATACAGGCAAACAGAGGAGCCAGCCCTAACTTGGCCACCGTGTTGCCAGGGGGAGAGACGAATAATGAAACATCCCTGATGTATCACTTACACCTCTACTCTCACACCAGAGTTATATCAGCTGTAATATTATTCAGTCACTGCGTGGAAAACGATACCCTGCGGCGCCTTACTCATCCATAAAACAGTTAATTGTCTGAAGAGTGCAAGTCTGCAGCATGGCCATCAGAGGGGGAGCTGTGTTCATAATCTTTGGTACACAATATCCTACCCTGACCATTTTTATAATAATCTTGCTGAATATGAACAAGGTACATGTCCAAAATATAAGACGGAATGTGAAATATGAAATCGAATAATAATAATAATAATAATAATAATAATAATAATAATAATAATAATAATAATAATAATAATAATAATAATAATAATAATAATAATAATAATAATAATAATAAGCTGGAGGGCAAAGAAAATAGGACAGCATTATACCCAAGTGAACATATATACAGTTTCGATCATTTAATGGGACCTAAAGATTATGACCCCTTGAATGTGCACAAATTTGTTTGTTGCATGTTCCTTTGTCTCAAGGGTCTTGTAAGAAGTAATATGTGTACCCGCAGCCCAGGATCAGCGTCGTAAAATTCCAAATCATTTATCTCGAATGCTGGCTGTTGCCAATGGTTACCACATACAAATTAATGTTCATGTTTTGTGTTTGCTAGGAAATTAGACATTGGCGCTGGTACATACATATATTCATGTACATGTAAATACAACGTGCATAGATTCTACACCGCAAAATCGTAAAAAAGAAGATGAGACGTACAATGAGAAATTAGTAAAGCTTACTTCCAGCAAAGAAAGACTTTTTATATGTAAATTTGCTTCTTGATTTGACGAGAGAGCGAAAAAAAAATTCCTGTGACGGTTCAAGCTTATCAAACCAGACCTCTTTATGTTGAGACTAGATCATTATTTCTGTCAATACAATACATGTTTTGCTAAATACCGTAAAGCTATGCCAGAAAATGTAATTACTAGGGGAAAAATCCTAGGTGTTTTAAGTACCACCAGTCTGGTATCCTTCATCTGCTTATTATCATTTGGCCTTCGATGTACTGCGAAGAATTCATGTCGTCTCAGTCGACCAACGAAAAAAATAAGCATCGGTTCAGAGCCTTGTCCAGGAAGCATAACATACCAACCTGCTTTGAATCACTGCAGTCCTTGAACTTATAAAAGACGGACGCATGAGGAATATACCATTGTGTGTTACTGACTTGTCCGCAGGGTCGAAGATACAGGTCAGCGGAGAAAATTGCAATTCCCGCTTGATTTTAGGGCCGGGGGCAGGGTGCATGCAAGTCTCAGAGAATTCGGTTTACATCCGGGGCGTAACAATTTAAAATTTACTTTGAAAGAAAAAGTTCAGTGATATTTCAAAATGAAAGGGTGAACTTAAAAGGTGGAGAACAACGCAACGTTTAACTGTATTTTCATTAGAGAAAATAAACTATCATATATTTATGTATACCCCTAGGACATCTATCAATTTTGATGTATGTGCACGCAGAAGGAATTTATATATTAGAGGAAATGCGTGGAATTCAAAAGTTTACTGTATTTTTTTTAATGACGCAACTTCGTAACGTTAACATTCAAAGATATACACTTGCTGGCTTTCATTATTATATTTGCTTTTCTACACGTACAAACAGTAAAAGTAATAAAAAGATGCGTTAGGACACCAACAGTCGTTTAGGAGGCGTTTCCATTTACATGTGTGTGCTTTGAACACTCTTGTAGAATCTACGGTAAATCACCGGTTCCTTCGATGGGAAGGTACAGTACCATAATGTTTGTCGGTGAGCTACTGTGATTTTAAGTCAATTACTTGAAATTGACTGTAGATTGCTGTAATTTTCCTGAAAGTTATTGAATTTTCAAACCAAACTTTAAACACAACATGCTGACAGAATCGAATGACAGTATAATGTCTACAATTGTGCTTTACAGTGCGAGCGTGTACGGAAAATACAATACCAAAAGCAATTTCCGCAGCGCAGCACCAGACATCTACACCGATACCCACTCCTTTCCGTCACCACAGACAACTTACAAAATGACCCACGGAAGCTAAAAAGTGACGCAACAGCATAAAGGAATTGTATAAAAATTCACTTAATTTCGCTCTACTCTTATTTTAGCCTTTTTCACGAACTTTTCAAAACGTGAATGTATAAACACGATGAAACGTCATTTGAACATAAGTTTCACGGCAACTATGAACAAAATACTGATAGTAAAACTTTATCTGAATGTATGAAATGCAAAAGCAACGACAATTTATACACTTTACAATGTGTACATTTAAGGTACAACGTTAGTTTATGGCGCGTGGCCACTGTGTGTTTATCTGACAGTTTATACCCTGCGGTGTAGATCTTAATTTGACAAAACGATTTTGCGTGTTATTTGCCTCCAACAAACAAGATGTCCCATGTAACTTGGGATTTTATAGCAGACTGAATGTGGACCATCATTAAAAAAGAATGAGGGAATACCATTTTAATTTCCAGCTAAAATCGCTGACCAACACGTTAAGCAACGGTGACAATCAGCCGTCATTATACATGTGAGGACAACAGCCAAAAGAGGTACTATCAATTGTAAACATAAAGAATACTTATTCCAAACAGATGATGATTCCTACTTATATATATGTATATATATATATATATATATATATATATATATATATATATATATATATATATATATACACAAACAAGAAATATGCTTATGCCTCAGGCAAAAAAGAAAAAAAATATAATTATATCTGTTTGGAACATTTATTTTAGATGTATTTTAGATTGTATATATATCTTATTGTATGGTGTCATGGATGTCTTAGATGTATGTTGGTTTGTACATAGTTATCATTTTATGCTATCATAGACGCATCCTTGACATACCCCTGTCTACGGTGTCCCCGTGTCAAAGGGGTAGTTTTTCCGAAATAAATTATATATAATTATTCAAGTCGCTGGTGTTTGCAAGAGCGTACGATTTTGTCCTGTTTGATAAAGGCATCTGACCGTACATGGGAGTGTTTGATATTCACTCCTGACAACAGGCACGAGCCTCGTATTTGGCGGTGTAACAAATTTTCTACTTTCGCAAACTTAACAAACCACCACGCAAAGCATATATATTCTGAAAACACTTATTCTCAAGATTATGATAAATTCATAGCATTTCTTTAAGAGGTAGCAACATCTCTGAGTTTGTGCCGTGTAAAATTTTAACAGATTATGATTACAGGGTAAAGATAAACAAGGAGGCGATTCAAACTTTGACCACGTTAATATGTTGTTAATATTCTTGTACATGTGTACGATAACAGGCTAAAATACAGCAATGTCGCATTTATCAATGTCTGTGAGAAAACGACGAAATTTTATGTTCAAGCTTGGCATTAGAGTATAATATATCCGCAAGAAATTTCGTGGAATGCAGAACCACAGTTGTCGATCTTCAAAATAATAGGAAAAGCGTTCAGTTAAAAGCGAATGCTGGTTTCATGTCGCCATTGGAGTAAATGTTTTATGACAAATCACTTACGTCTCCAAATGTTAAACATATTTTCTTCCACAGCGCCTGGTGCCAGGAATACACCATGATATTTCTACCTTTTATGAGTCATATTTACAAGATAAAAGTTTTATGAGGGGAAAAAATGACGAGCTCATTAACAGCATTCAACAACGTTAAATGGGTTTTTCAATGTTTCGGCCATGTAACCCATTAACCCATTAACCCATAGAGCTATTGAAATATAGAGAACATTTGCATTCTTTACTACTGTGTCACGGTGATTAAAAGTTTATCGATGTTTATTTTAAAGTTACATTCAACTGGATCCATACAATTTCATACCGTTACGACAACAACTGCAAGCACAATTATTGGTGATTTGTCAAACCTTCATAATTGAGGCCTCCTCTGCTCATATGGGGCCGGATGTTATTGTGGTCCGTTGGGTCATCCTTCTGGCTATCTACTCTACTGTAGTTATGGCTGTCTACTCTACTGTAGTTACAGCGAGGCTTTCCAGATATGAGTTATGGCTGTCTACTCTACTGTAGTTATGGCTGTCTACTCTACTGTAGTTATGGCTGTCTACACTACTGTAGTTATGGCTGTCTACTCTACTGTAGTTATGGCTGTCTACTCTACTGTAGTTATGGCTGTCTACTCTACTGTAGTTATGGCTGTCTACACTACTGTAGTTATGGCTGTCTACTCTACTGTAGTTATGGCTGTCTACTCTACTGTAGCTATGGCTGTCTACACTACTGTAGTTATGGCTGTCTACACTACTGTAGTTATGGCTGTCTACACTACTGTAGTTATGGCTGTCTACTCTACTGTAGTTATGGCTGTCTACTCTACTGTAGTTATGGCTGTCTATTCTACTGTAGTTATGGCTGTCTACACTACTGTAGTTATGGCTGTCTACACTACTGTAGTTATGGCTGTCTACTCTACTGTAGTTATGGCTGTCTACACTACTGTAGTTATGGCTGTGTACTCTACTGTAGTTATGGCTGTCTACTCTACTGTAGTTATGGCTGTCTACACTATTGTAGTTATGGCTGTGTACTGTACTGTAGTTATGGCTGTCTACTGTACTGTAGTTATGGCTGTCTACTCTACTGTAGTTATGGCTGTCTACACTACTGTAGTTATGGCTGTCTACACTACTGTAGTTATGGCTGTCTACTCTACTGTAGTTATGGCTGTCTACTCTACTGTAGTTATGGCTGTCTACACTACTGTAGTTATGGCTGTCTACACTACTGTAGTTATGGCTGTCTACTCTACTGTAGTTATGGCTGTCTACACTACTGTAGTTATGGCTGTCTACACTACTGTAGTTATGGCTGTCTACTCTACTGTAGTTATGGCTGTCTACACTACTGTAGTTATGGCTGTGTACTGTACTGTAGTTATGGCTGTCTACTCTACTGTAGTTATGGCTGTCTACTCTACTGTAGTTATGGCTGTCTACACTACTGTAGTTATGGCTGTCTACACTACTGTAGTTATGGCTGTCTACTGTACTGTAGTTATGGCTGTCTACACTACTGTAGTTATGGCTGTCTACTCTACTGTAGTTATGGCTGTCTACTCAACTGTAGTTATGGCTGTCTACTCTACTGTAGTTACAGCGAGGCTTTCCAGATATGTACCTGATCATGGAGCAGAGGCCTTGAAATTCAGCTTTGTGTAGCCCTTTGTTTTCATGTAACTATTACTTACGGCCAGTTTATTTGCAAGACGTCTGAGGGCCGCCCTAGTGGACGAAACCACCATTAACATTTACTGTGTATTTTCATATCAGCATAAAGGTCTATATACTTTGTTGCATCACTTTTGAAAATGAAATGTTTGTATAGTGTTGTAGACACGCCTTTCATTGAAATGTGCAAAATAAAAACGAAAGTGCAGGGAAAATCAAAAGTTATGCATGTCTTTACCTGTCATAGCCAAAAACATACATACCAAGCACTGCTTATGGGTATTAAGTATGAATATGTGATTTTCCCTTTGCTTATAAAATTCAACATGGAAAAAATACCCATCAATCCAAGCATTAAAAACAGGCTGATGACTTCATGTAATAGTCTGGCTGAAATTATGAGGATAATGACAGGTAAATGTCTCTCAAAGGTGGGCACAATAACGCTAGGAACTACTTGGCTTGGTAACCCACCATATTTGGCTACAATGGTGTACTCATACCTTAGTTATGACATTATGGCTAATTGGGAAGTAAAAATCATCAAAATGTATTTATTAGTCTATTATCTAGTCACAAACAAATTTAGGTTTTCATAGCGCAGGTTCGCAAACACAGGAATTTTACTCAATGGACGTTACAATGATAAGTGGTGTTATGTATTATCCCAATAGTTCAACAACATACCAGTAGGTGTCTCTATCAGCTGCTATAAATACAACTGTACCAGCAACTGGCCTGCCAAATGTTCCCAGTGAGTCATACCCTTGAATTAAATTTCTGTTATCTTGATAGTTACATTCTGAGTGGAGACATACATGTAGGGTCACACCATCTATAAATTTGATTTATTTACATCAGTAAATGGATAATGCATACAACATTTTAAACCTTGTTGAGAAAAACATTTAAGACAAGACTCAGATCATCAGAAAATGCTCTACGGCACAGGAACATCAGATCTTCGTTATGACATCATGGCTAATTTGGACGTGAAAATTATCAAAATGCATGTAATATCTTATATCTAGCCACCAACAAAGCTGGAAGGTTTTCAATGGACAGGTTCTGAAATGCAGGCACTGTAACCAATGGGCCAGAATAAACCTATATAACTTGGTTGTCTGATATTGTGTTAATCTTTTGCTCTCTTTGTAGTGTATTAACATGATGATATTTAAATATTGTGTGTTTCTTTTCCTGTTTAATCCAGTCTAGAAAGCTTGCAGGTTAAGTAAGGAAGCTTCTATTATTAATTTAATGTAGTGTATTTGTCCTTACCTGCATAGATGATGTGTAAAGGGTATTAATTGTTAGATATCTAAGATCTTTTTTATGTTTGACGGTATGTACTAGTCCATTTTTTCATATTAACCTGCAAGTTTTTTTCATTAAATTGCGTTACAATGATTACTGTTGTCATCCAAATAGTTCAATAAAAGACCAGTAGGCGTCTCTAGCAGCTGCTATAAATCCAACTCTACAAGCAACTGGGTTGCCAAATGTTCCCAGTCGATCACACCTTTGAATTAAACTTCTGTTGTCTTGATAGTTATTCACATTCTGAATGTAGACACACGTGTTAGGGTCACGTCATCTAAAATTTGGTTTCTTTACAACATTAAATTGCAAAAGCACATACAAAAAGCACATCAAAAAATAAAAAAGCGTGTTGCGAAAAACATCTCACATCAGCCTCAGAACATCAGAAAAATACCCATGGTACAAAAATATCAGATCTTTATTATGACATCATGGCTAATTTGGAAGTAAAAATCATCAAAATGCATCAAGTAGTCGCTTATCTACCCCCCCCCCCCACACACACACAAAATGACGGTTTTCATTTTTCATGGACCAGGTTCTGAAATAAAGGTATTCTATACAATGGCCCAGAATGCAGCTATATGACCTTTGGCTGTCTGATATATTGTTGAATTTATGCAATGTTTTCAGAGCATTCAAGGCCGGGATCTGCCGCCAGCAAAAACCCACTGGTTGGCCAGGAAGCCATATATTGTACTGCTAATGGCTACTTGACGCAAGGAACCTGGCTGCAACCAGTTAGAGCTGGGAGACATATCAAGCTGTATTGACAAACAATATGCACATGGCTATTCAGTTGAAGAATGTGACAGCACTTAACACTACCTAACAGTACGCTATCACTATTGTAAAATTAAAACGTATGAGGGGAAGTTGATTACTGAAATATTAATCCAAGTGTGCAAATCATTCAGTGTTTTATAATATATCAATCAGGTAGCATGTATCAAAACCTGTAATATATCTGTGTGTGTAGGATAGGCTTTGTACAATCATTAACCTGTAACATATCATAGTCTATGTGTGTAGAATAGGCTTTGTATAATCATTTACCTGTTATATATCTCAGTTCATGTGTGTAGAATAGGCTTTGTACAATCATTAACTTGTAATGTATCTCATTCTATATGTGTAGAATAGGCTTTATATAATCATTAACCTGTAATATACTTTCTATACTGGAGCACTAAAATGTATTGTAAACTACAACAAGTATAAAATGAAATAAGGACCATCTAAGTTCTCAGGCATCATGTTGAACGATACAGGCCTTCAGGGGCTATGCATTTTGTATCAACCTACTTTTTTATTTAATACACACAAGATGTTGAATAATATTTTATTTTATATTTTATTTCTCAGATTAAGCTATTTTTAAGGCACCATTACTTAGCTCTTCGAGAGCCAATCACAGCATAAGTTGTGCTGATGAAGCCTGAATCACTATCATCATTCCAGATTCAAATTCCCCATTCCCAGAGCGACAAACAGTCCAGGTCAATAGCTTTCCTCGGCGTGCTTTGGGCGCGTTGCACTTTAAGCCCAAAGGGCGCCGAGGAAAGCTGTTGACATAGTCGACGTCCAAATGTGGCACTGAAAGGGTTAATTGCAATTATTTATGTCTTGGCCACCCATGGGTGCTCTAGAGCCCAAGTATTGAACAGATTTTTGTTAGTTTTATTGACGGTAGTTTTCGGTCCCCAATTTATAGGAATTACAAGATTATCGAGCCAAATTCATATTAAATATTGTATTTTCCTAACATTCTCGTAAATGCTTGCAACCAATTGACCATTTTGGTTTGTTCACGCACCTGGATGTATCAAACAGATGGCTTGATAATAGCAACCTGATCTAAGTCATTCACATATAATTTTGATTTTTTTTCATACTATGCATATGTGCATTACGTGAAGACTAATTTATGCAAGTTACTGCAATAAAGTGCTAAAAACTTATCTACCAAATCTCTTATATATTGTTGAGTTGATTGAGTGCATGATAGAGTCACCTTAGGCAGAGTCTACTCTAACTGAATAGAGACACTTGTTGTGAAATGTGAATTAAACCCCTACTCATAGGAACTTTTTTTTCCTTTTTCAGAAGCTTTCAACTGGCATCCACCATGTTTTTTCAGCTCTGAAGACCGTATGACCTCTCATCCCTATGGGGAGGCTTGCCACACTATAAAAGACTATTGTAGACTGATGGAAGGCGATGGAAGTCTACGGGCACTTGGTTTGAAAGTAATGTACATACATTCCCCATGCAATAGTATCCAATGGAAGAATATTCAAGATCGATAATTTTATCAACGTGTCTTTCTAAAACAGGATAGTACTATTAAAATGCTAAAATTACTATCATTGCCTTCAATTAATTAAGAACTATTTAACAATTGATGCTTCACATTTCTTTTGCTGGGGACAGGGTATTGATACCTGAGTGGCCGTGTGAAATTAAAACTTTAACAGCATTGTGAAAATCCCTCTCTTGTATTAATATTTAGATATTTTATGATATTTACTCTAAGTCTCAAATGGGTGGTGTGGTGACTGCAGGACTCTCCTTAATTTGATATTCTGCATTTACATGTATAGAATTGCCATATCCATACTGGGTTACAGAATAATCTGCACAATGTATATAGCCTGTAAAGCAATGGAACAAGATCACTCTTTTGCGTCATTCAAATTGGCACTTCGCAACAAATGGCGGGCTCCCAAGTTCTCAAGGAAAGCTATTGACCCACTAATACACGGAATTTGATGGGATAATAAACAGTTTTTTTCTTGGTTAGCCAAAACGAGAATAGGAACGTGGATGTATCAAATATTTCGAGAATCCTACATGTACGTATATAAAAAATCTAAATGCCCCTATTGATACTATCTTTTTTATTCAAGCAGTATTTTTTTTAGAGAGGAATGACGTACTTTTTTTTTCAGGTGATACTACGAAAGACATTATTTTTTTCAGCAATGTTGGGACGTACATATTTAAAAAAAAAAAAAAAAATGTATAGCCCCCCCCCCAAGTATCAAATGGTCGGTCCCTTAGTGTCACTTTGTGGACTTGTATTGATGATGATCATTGTTGAGACGGTGGTTGCAACTAGTACCTTTTAAATGATGAATTTAATTGATATTTTCAACAAATTAGGAACCTTTGCTTGCAAATTCTCTGATGTGCTGCAGATTTTGGTCCCTTTTCATGAACTGTGCGGTCTTATATGCACATGAATGATGCACCTGTTCAAGTCAATTTACTGAAATAGACCTATAATTTTAAACGAAACTTTTTGCATTCTGCCATGTTAAAACTAGACATGGCTTTTTGACCCTATGGACCTTTGCACATACTATTTGGACTCTTTTGAGTACAGACGAACTATAAATTTATGTGATTCAGCTATACATACCAAGGAACATTGCATTTGGTCGGAATTGACTTGGATTTGTTTCATTAGGACAACGGTTTTGATGTGGTAATGACACTGTCTAATATCTCAGTCTATGTGTGTAGAATAGGGTTTATACAGTCATTAGCCTGTAACACATCTCAGTCTATATGTGTAGAGTTAGCTTTGTACACTCAGTTTCTTGCATGCAGGAAGAAGTGTATTGGCGGTCACAGTTTTCCTACTAGTAACATACTGCTAGGTGGGAGCCTACCAGGTATTTGTCATCACTAAATGCTATGCGTTCCTCTTGAAATATATTCATGTCGCTATTAAAACTTTCTGCATGGTAGATGTTTTTTTTTATCAAAATATGACCTGGGACACTTGTGTATAGCACAGATTTGCATATTGCACTTTGAGCATATTCTCAGCTGCAGGTTTTCAGGTGACTTTGGTTTTGATGACTTATATTTTGGAGCTCTATGGTATCTGGGGGTAGCATGACCCTGACTGTGGTTATCCTTGTGATGTTCCACACAATTTAACAAACGAGCGTATGTTGCTTGGCATGTTGATAGCAGTTTGTATTTTCCAGTGTCAGTGTCTTGCTACAGCTTTATCTTTGCAATGTAGCAAAGGATGCCATGTATTCCCTGTCAAATTTACGTGCATCTCCAAGGTTTGCCGCTGTTTTTTTTCAATGCTGTAATCAAATTTCAAGTGTCATCATTTTGTTTTTCTTTCTTTCTTTCTTTCTTTCTTTCTTTCTTTCTTTCTTTCTTTCTTTCTTTCTTTCTTTCTTTCTTTCTTTCTTTCTTTCTTTCTTTCTTTCTTTCTTTCTTTCTTTCTTTCTTTCTTTCGTTCTTTCTTTCTTTCTTTCTTTCTTTCTTTCCTTCTTTCTTTATTTCTTTCTCTCTCTCTCTTTCTTTCTTTCTTTCTCTCATTCTGTTTACAGACAAATTTGTCTAGAATTTCATTTGAAAAGTAATATGTAGAAACTCCAAACTTGCCATAATTATACTTCCGCACATGAAGTCTTGAGGTTTTGTAAAGAGGTTCAACGGTTTTGAAAAAGATGCAAATTTGGGCCATTTGAAAATTTAAATCTGCAAAACTATTATAGGTACATAAAATCAATCTAACTTGAATTAATAACACTGCACAATTTTTGTGAATTATATATGACCTCTAAAGGTCAAAGTTTGAAATCATTTGGACCTCTGAAATATTCATCTAGCCATAACCGAGTCGATTTTTATCCAATTTTGATCATGTTGGGCTCAAATTGTTGCTACCGTAATATTGTACAATTTATGTAGCTTACATATGATTCCTAAAAGGCAAAAGTCAAGGTCATTTGGACCTTTGACATTTTCATCTAGCCATTTCTCAGTCAAATTTTATCCAATTTTGATCATGCTGGACTAAAATTGTAGTTATTGTAAGAGTTCACATTTGTGTAATTTACATGCGACCTCTAAAGGTCAAAGGTCAAGGTCATTTTGACCTTTGAACTTTTTCATCTAGGCAGAAATTGGTCACATTTTATCCAGCTTTGATGGTGGTGAACTCAAATTGTTGCTATCATAACACTGCACACTTTTGCATTGTACATTTGACCTCTAGAGGTCAAAGTCCCTTTGCCCTTTGAAATTTTCATCTAGCCATAACTCGGTCAACTTTTTTCCCATTTTTATCATGTTGGACTAAAATTGTAGCTATTGTGGCACTGCACATTTTTCTAATTTACATGCGATTCTTAAGGTCAAAGCTCAAGGTCATTTGGAGCATTGAAATTTGCATAGAACTATAACTTGGTCAATTTGTATCCAATTTTGATCATGCTGGGCTCAAATTGTAGCTACCATAATATTGTACAATTTATGTAACTTAAATGTGATTCCTAAAGGGCAAAAGTCAAGGTCATTTGGACCTTTGAAATTTTCATCTAGCCATTTCTCAGTCAATTTTTATCCAATTTTGATCATGCTGGACTAAAATTGTAGTTATTGTAAGAGTTCACATTTGTGTAATTTACATGCGACCTCTAAAAGTCAAAGCTCAAGGTCATTTGGAGCATTGAAATTTGCATATAACTATAACTTGGTCAATTTGTATCCAATTTTGATCATGCTGGGCTCAAATTGTTGCCATTGTTACACTGCACATCTTTGTAATTTACGTGTGATTTCTAAAGGTCAAAGGCCAATGTCCATTGGACCCTTGAAACTCTCATCTAGCCAGAAATTGGTCAATCTTTATCGAATCAATTTTGGTCATGTTGAATAATATTGTAGCTGTTGTAACGCTGCACATTTAGGTAATTTCCATATGACCTCTAGAGGTCAAAGGTCAAAGTCATTTTGAATATGAAATTTTCATGTAGCTATAACGTGGTCAGTTTTTATCTAGTTTTTATCATGTTGGCCTCCAATTGTAGCGATTGTAACACTGCACATTTTTGTAATTGCATATGACCTCTAAATATCAAAGGTCAAGGTCAATTGGGCCTTTGAAATATTTGTTGCCATAAGTTTAATTTTTGACACATTTGTTTACACTGACACATCAGTCATGGCTAAGGACACCAACTGTAACTCCCTCTTTTTCAAGATATTCAGACACTCTTTCTGTGCTCAGTTTCGTGTCAGTTGTCCTTTGACCTTGGGAATCAGGTCAAGGTCCAAACATAACTGGAGTACCACCGCTTGCACAAAACAGGTACATCCCTACCAAGTTTCACACAAATCTGGCCAAAATTATTTAAGTTATAACCATTACAAGAAATTCCCATGTAAACTTTCCTATAAATTTTTTAAAAGAATTAAAAAAAAAAAAAAGAAAAAGAAAAAGAAAAAAATAAATATTAATAAAAATCTAAAAATCACTGGAGTGTGACCATTCGCATAAACTTGGGAGAAACCCACCCAAGGTACATTGTCACTAAGTTTGAAGTCCATCTGACTAAGAGTTTCTTCAGAGAAGGGCAAATTGTGTGTTTGCATTAGAATGCCCATTGACTTGCGCTGTAATCAATAGGGAAGGTGCATTTACTGCTGAGTACCTGAATTGAAAAATAACCCGGTAAAAATCAGGAATCCCCAGCAGTGCCACCTAGTGAACATCTTTCTTTGACCCTTCCACAAGGGACACATCCACCAAATTACAGCCTAATCTGAGTGAGAGTTCTGGTGAAGAAGTTGAAAATAATGAAATCACAAAAGATCATCAAAAAAAAAAAAAAAAAAAAAAAAAAAAAAAAAAAAAAAAAAAACATTGCTGCCCCCTGTGGTGAACAAATTAGGAAGTAAAAGATCCTAGGAGTGTTCCTGTGCGATGTCAAAGCAATTGTGTAAGCGGTTAGGAGAAGAAAATTTTTTAAGATTTGCCAAAAAACACCAAAAAATTAATGGACTGTGACCATGTGAACAAACTTGGTAGAGACCCACCCAAGGTACATTGCGACCAAGTTTCAAGTGAATCTGGCTAATTGTGTTGGAGAAGAAGGATGGACGGATGACGGATGACTCAACCTTGTAAAAGCTCAGTCAGCTGAGCTAAAAATTTGTTTAAAAAAATTTCACTGGAGCATGAACATTTAAATAAACCTGGTAGAGACCACCCAAGGTACATTGTTGGTAATAAACATTTTTAACACAGGAACACTAATTTCAAGACACTACTCAACTTCTTGAAAGCTGAAGTTGGAGTTTTTGTAAAATTTAAACAAACAGTGCAATTTCCTTATGGACCTTTTCGTACATCTACATGTACACTGCATTGGAGGCATGGAGGCCATCAAGGCTACTTGGCTGGGCTTATGCAATACATTGGCTATGTGTGGCTTCAGATCATATTTACAGAACTGAGTGTGTAAATACATAAGACACTCTACACTGAAGGTATTTAACCTTTTCTGGTGGATAATTGTTTATTTTTTTTGGATATCTGGTGCAATATTTCAGAGAAGTTGCAATCCTCAAGTTTTGGATCTTTTCATGCCTGCAAGCACAGCAAGTGAGTCCGTATAGTGTCAATGAGTGCTTACGCACAATCTGGTTCATGCCTTACTCATGTTGAAGAAACGTCAGGTTCACAAAGGAATAAACATCCTCATAATTAGAGTACAGACTCCAACAGCAGTTCTTCCTCCCCTAAAGTGAGCTTTCAGTTCAAGAGACAGAAACAAGTTTCCTCAGTCAGTTCCACACAAGAAAGGTTTGTGCGCTCCCATAAGATAGTGAAATTGCATTTTACTGACCTCAGCTGCCCCCTAAAAAGACAACATGGTAGACTTTGCTCAACTTGAACAGAAGATGGATGTGCTAATGAAGCAATTGATAGTGGGACTGTATGAAGAGGTCAGGAATATCATTCAAAACACTGTAACACAATGTCTTGCAGAGGTGAAGAATGACATGGTTACAAAAAAGGAGCTCAATGAGAGAGTTAATGATGTGAAGGTCAGAGATGTTCAGAAGATAATACCCATATTGGGCTTAAAAAGTTTGAGGACACGTTTGATGTTCACCTGGAGGAAAAGATATTTATGTTGTCCACAGGTTGGGAAGGAGATCCCCAGGGACACCTCTTGGTATTATTACAAAATTTTTGCGAAGGGCCCATAAGATGCATGTGATGCATGCAGAGAAACAGCTCAAGGGATCACAAATCAGAGTGGTCGATGACCTTTGCAGGGATTGGTATACCTGATTCGATTGTGTCAAGAATGACCAGTGGGTGCAAAATGTCTGGACCTAGGATGGCAAAGTATTCTTCATAGCGAAAAATAAACAGATTATGCCAAATTAAATATGGAGAAAGACTATATCAAGCACTTAACAGGAATGGCTAATTGATAAACTCTTGACTGTTCTCATATTGCCAGCCACTACCCCACAAGTAAATTTTTTCCCACACTTCGGTATCAATATATCACTGACATTCAAGGCCCCCTGCTAGTAATAGTTAAGCATATCTTGTTTCACCTTAACCCTTCTGCTAGCTTTTGTACTTCAACAGTTGTCATATTACATTCTGTTGCAATCTTTCTACACATATTCAAATCATAATTAAGCTACATGAATTTTCAGGTTTATTCGATGCTGATTTCCAGTGTTTACAGTATAAGTATTAACCTAATACCACAGCTGCAGTTAGAATTGGGGCACACTGCATATCTTACTCATATACTGTGTCAATTAACAAATTTACTTTCAGTGATTTACCCTGCAAAAAGGGAAGGTCTATTTATACTCATTTGGGGCAACTTGTTCCACTAACATACCATTAAATTACTTATATTAAGCACATGTATGTATATCAGAAAGCACATCTCTCCTATGTGTCACTTATCCATATATTTCAATAAGTTAACACAAGGTGTCAACAAGGTGTCCCCTTTGCAAGTTATATGCTAAGCATCACACAAAATTTGCCACAATTTACCTACTACTCTTCATATTATTGGATGTATAATATTTGCATCAACCATTCTTTGAAGTGCTAGCTTAATGTGACAGTATTATAACAATGGCTTAGTCTTGCACCAGTTAGCTGTATTGCAGTGATGCAGATTAAATCTCAGTCGGTATTTATAGTATTAGGTTCTGACTAGACAATGTGCTGGTCAACAAATGGTCACAGAATACAAGTTCCTCTTTGGCACAATATTCAATATCCCTTGATATCCGGCTTTTTAGAAAACTTGCAGGTATGTATAGACAGAAGATTTATGGATAAAGTGACAATTTGAATTGTTCATACTTGCTTAGGTAGCCACTTGGTGGCAGTGTACACCACATCATAAATGGAGTCAAGTACTCTGTCAGTGAATAAGTGGCCCGAACAGACCTATTAACCACATCTTATCAGCTTGAGGTCACTAGGTATATATTAATTCTTTTTTCCTGTGTCATGAGCCAGGCCAAGCTACATGCATTTTGCATATATATGTACCAATGAGCAAGCACCATACATTTTGGCAGATACAGTGCATCTTGATTTGATCCCATTTCAGTCAGTACTTAGTATTGAGTGCTCAATGCTTCTGTCAACAACTAGTCATGCAGTCCACGTGCAAAATATGTATTTCTTGGTAGATTTTTTCTTTTCCTCCTCAGGTAGCCACTGGATGGATGGCAGTCCACACTTTATCATGGGTGGAATAGATGAAACCGCCAGTGTATGTGCGTCTTTACTTTTAACCATTATGATGGTTAGGACTAACAGTGGATGCATGGCATTATTAGATATATCGACCTCCTCCCTGTGTCATGTGCCAGGATAAGGCAACATGTATACAAAGGTACCCGCATGTGCTTGCAAATAAACTTGCCCCATCCATTACAGGGTAAATATATAATTTATTTAGCATTTCCACATTAAACACAAAACACAAGGCTTGTTGCATTCCGAGGCTGTACACATAGTATGTAAGCATGACTGACATGTGTGAAATATTTAAGGACAGGTACGACACCAAAAATAAATCCCACTTTAGTCAATCTTAGCTCAAAATGTATTTGAGTTAGGTTAACATATCATATATGTGTGTAATCGTCATACTCCAAAGAATTTGTATGTTACTTATTTGGGCGTCTGTGGTATTAATTGTTGAATTAACAATTGAAAGTTGACTGCAAAGCATCCACCCTATAAATGTCGATATAAGTCACTAATAATCATTTGTGATAAAATCATAATTACACCTGCATCTTAATCCTGACACATTGGCAACAAAAACGATCCTGCGATTTTTTATTTCTGTTTTCGTTTTTCTGTTATGCATCCTCAAAGTTTGACGTTTAAATTTTCTCTTTGATTTTCAGGATGTTCATTTTCTTCATTTCATAAAAAAAACATGAAGCAAAATTTAGAAAATCGCTGAATTGCAGTTCAGACATTAGACAACCAAAAGCCGTTAACCGGATTAAATTTTGCCCAGCCGTTTTCTTGTCATATACCATATTCAGGTGGGGTTCTCGTCCTATTATCCTTTCTTAGAAAACAAGCCTCAAAGGCCTTTGATGTTGATCATTTGCCTCTAAAACAATACCATTTGCTCTAATGGAGATGATATTTGTACAAAACGTAGTAAACATCGTCCCTAAACATTTGGGCTGGTTGGCAATGTAATCTTGGCCAATCACATGAATAAAAGAGCCTTTAAAGTATAGAAAACATTATTCAGCGACCTGTCAAACGGTCACAGCGACATGTCTGGCTTCAAAGTGTGACATTATGGAGGCGGCCCTTCGGGCCCCCTGACCTCAAGCCTGGTAATGAAAGTTGTGTTGCCTTGCTTCAGTGGAGCTGCCTATGGCCGCTCGTGGTCAGTGCATGGATGGCGGGTTTGGTCTACCACCCCCCACCTCTTCATCCCGTTTTTAGGGATAGTATTTTATTGTATTTACTCCTATCTATGTACTTTACGTAGTTAGCTTGTTAGACTTGTCTGTCCACTTTACTTAGTTAGCTTGTCATTATTTTGTAGTTATTTTCTCAATGAGTTTCATTTCTCTTTCCAACCTGAGTTTTGTAACGTCATTTTGTGTGTTTTGTCTGCTGTTCACGTTTATGCTTATTTCGATGTGTTTGTTTGTACTTTTATTTCCTCATCCCTGGGTTTCGATAAAATATTATTATGTATCTGGGTATTGTTGATTAAAGTGCCAGTTTTTTCCCAAAAAAAGAACCAAAAAAATCATTCAAAATCCAAAAATCACTGGAGTATGAACATTTGAAAAAAAATGGTAGATACCTACCCAAGGCACATTGCCACCAAGTTTATAGTTAATATGGTTGACGGTTTTGGAGAAGAAGTCGAAAATGTGAATTGTGGACAACGGACGGACGGACGGACGGACGGACGACGGACGGACGGACGACGGACGGAAGTAGGAACCCTCAAAAAAAACTTAGCGGTATAAACTATAACTGTTTCATAGGTTAATATGGTCATCTGCCAGCTGGGATATAGTACATTCTATGTAGTTTTTAAGTTTCATTTCTCTTTCCAATCTGAGTTTTGTAAGGTGATTTTGTGTGTTTTCTCTGCTGTTCACGTTTATGCTTATTTCGATGTGTTTATTTGTACTTTTATTTCTTCATCCCTGGGTTTCGATAAAATATTTTTATGTACGTGGGTATTGTTGATTAAAGTGCCAGTTTTTTCCCCACCAGTCTTTGTTATGCAGGACCACTGGGGTTATCCCCATAATCCATCGCAGCACGGCCTTTGAAGGGACATCGTCTTATTATTCCCCCTACTCTTGAACATTTAAAGTCCCCTTTCATTAGAACGCAAAACAAGCAAGATAACTATAAGTAAACTACTAAGGCTATGATATGTTAGCATGTTTGCATCTTTTCCCTTCCCACAAACATACTTTCGGCATGCCGCCTTATCGCATTGCCGCCCTGATACCACTCTCCTTTTGTCATGGACAGTTGTTACCTGCAGTCACGAGAAAGGCTGTTAAGTATGATTGATGGATGGCATTGTTCCTATTGGTGGATGAAAACCAAAAGAATAACACATCAACGTTCGGATGTCCACATGCCTGTGTGGTTTTTGGCGTTTTTCTCATATTTCTACTTTAGGTTAATAGCTTGAAATTTTGACAACTAGTAGAAATGACACTCATCTTGTAAAAACCGTTAAAATCTCAAAATCGCCCATGCAAAGGTTTTTGGTGTCTTACCTGTCCTTAATTTCATTCAACATTGTGCATTCACACATTAATGGCAAATGTGAGTACATTATATGTGCATTATTCAATTTTAATTTTATTTGCAGTGAACACAATCTTGGAAGCAATTTTTCATATCAAAGGTCAGATATAACTAACAACAAATGTATATCTACATCAATGTTTATTCATATTGACCATGTGATATTTGATTATGAAATCACCTGGACAAAATACAGTTATTTTTCTGATACAAGTTAAAACCATGCCTCAATGGGCATTAATACAGGGTGTACTCATGACTTTGCTAATGTGCTATTTAACAAATGAGCTAGTTTGTAGGTTACCTACATTAGTTACATAAATTAATCCACTTTCTCGTCTTCTTTAGTTTATTATTCTTTATGGTCTGCATTATGTTGATCTAAAGGTCTATGATGTTATGCTATTCTTTATCTCTATGAAAGAAAGTCATGCACCCACTGAAAACAAGTAGAGGTGGATCTTTAGTTATTGTTTGTGGAGATGAGTGACGCCAGCACACCATCTTTGCATGAACAGTTTGTGACACTGTGTGTCCAACTACTTTAAATTAATTATGTAGAATCAATTTTGCAACATGCTGCTGACCTTGCCGTGCTAGTCGTCATGAACAGCCTTCATATTGCCCCAATGGTCATTAATATGGAGTGTACTCATGATTGTGGTAATGTGCTATTTAACAGATGAGCTAGTTTGTGGGTTACACACATTGGTTACATAAATTATTCCACTTTTACATTTCCCTGTGTTTATTATTCGTTAAGTTCTGCATTATTTAGATTTAAAGGTATATGTGGTTATGCTATTGTTTATCACTGTAAAATTAAGTATTCACAGGGTCTTCATGCATCCACTAAAAACAAAAGGAGGTGGATCTTTATCTTTTGTTTGTAGATATGAAGGACCAGGACCCCAATACACCATCTTTAAGTGAACTATTTGATTAGTTTTGTAGTACCACCTTTTTCATATGATGCAGACCTTGCGGTCCTGGTCAGTCATGAACGGCCTCTCATACTGCCCTCTCCTGGGCCCTATATGTGTTTTTGTACTTTTTTGTTGTTGTATGTCCGTTTTGTGCTATGTTTTTTGTTTTGTAAAACATATAAAATTCAGTTCTCCATTTATATCTATTTGCTCACAGTTACATATACCATTTCTGCAATCATTTTTCTTTTGGAACATATATACAACATTAAAAACTGCAAGTTCACCCCATTGTACCCCTACTTTTGTACCGAACACAATGCATTTTTGTAAGAACTTAAGGAATAGTATCAAACTACCTTGGGTACTCCTTTAACTTTGTGCCGAAAGAAAGCTATAATAGGCTACAATATTTTATTAGCTGCTTATCCAAAGGTGATGTCATGCTTTCTACTTGTATCTTATTATGTGTCTTGCACCATCTGTGGAAACAAACAGTAGTAAAGTGAAAGCCACACAAACTAGAACTGTTTCATAGGTTAATATGGTCATCTGCCAGCTGGGATATAGTACGTTCTACGTAGTACTAAACAGTCTTTTCGTATTATGTTATACTCATCTGGACACAGACATTCAAATCGGTGTTACTAAGGCTTGCTCTATCTATCATGCTGACTTAAATGTGTGCTTCCGCTTCCTCAAGCATGCCTTTTCCCTTTCAGCTTTTTTCTCCTCATGTGAGAGGCATTGCCGACACTTTAAAAAAAAGTCCATGTTTCATTGGTTTAGGAAATTTCCCCAAGGGATGATCTTGCTGCAAGAAAGCCACAGCTGCTTAGAAACTGAACAGGTGTGGGAAAAATGAAGGGGGGGGGGGGGCTTCTATCTTTTATTCACATGGAGCCACAAATAGTAAAGATGTAGCGATCCTCATACCACATAAAATAAACATAGTATTAATGATGTAATAACTGGTCAGAACGACAGATTTGTTGTTTCTTGACGTATTGATCGATGATGTTCTCTTTATTCTGGCATATGTATATGCCCCCCCCCCCCGAAATATACATTGGCAACAGTGTTAATTCTTAAGAAATTTCTTTTAGAAATTAGTTGAATACTCTGGTGAAAATATTTTAATGGGCGGCAACTTTAACACTGTTCTGATTCCTGGGTTTGATAAACGAGGCGGCAGTCTTGACCACCCCATCCAAATACACCCAAAGCATTAATGAATTATTACTGGATGAGTTTGACCAAGTTGATACTTGACGTCTATGCAATCCTGACACATTTATGTTCACATGGCAGCCCCACTACCTATCCTGTGTCGTCTTAACTATTGGTTTATTTCTTCTTTCTTTATCTCTGTGGGTAAGAGATGACAAAAAAACCTCTCATTTAAGACGGATCACAGCTTGATTTCACTTCCTCTTCAAGGTGACTTGTATGAGGAGCATGGCCCAGGATGTTGGAAATTTAATTCCAGCCTTCTATAGGATGAGTCCTATACAGCGAAGTTGAAAGAGTTCATTCAAGTGTGCAAAGATAAATATAGTGAAGTAGACTAAAATTGTGAAATCCGGGACTTCTCTGTTAAATATTCTAACCTTAAAAAGAAAAAAGAAAGACGGGAAGAAAATGGCTTAAAACTCAAATTTGAAACCATAACAGAAAATATTAATAATCTAACTAATGCTGAAAATGAAAGATTGGAAGAGATTTAAAACACCAATATTTTTGTGGCCAGGAAAAAAGGAATTACAAGACAAAACATATCACAAAAACTCCAGGCTGAAAATAGTAAATAGATAACGGAGCCAAAACAAATTTTCAATAAGGAAAAATCTTTTTATGCAATACTATACTCCAGTAATAGTATAAGCACTTCAGTTTTTTTTTCAACAAGACATACCAAATTCGACGAAGAGGAAAAATTAAGATGTCGAGGTATGTTTACAGAAATGAAAAATGGAAAGAGCCCAGGCACTGACGGTCTAACTTCCAAATTTCATAAGTTTCTCTGGGTAGACATCACAGAATTGGTTGCTGATGCATTGAATTATGCTTTCAATACAGGCAAGCTTTTTATTGACCAACGCAGAGGTATAATATCTTTAATCCCTAAATAAGATTAATAACATACTTTGCTGAAAAACTGGTGACCTATCTCCCTCTTGAATAACAACCATAAAGATTTGTCCAAATCTATAACAACAAGAATGCAGAGTTTCTTACTTCAAGTTAATACATAGTGACCAAACAGAGATTATGTAAAACTAGAAATAATATAAGAGTAACTGATAATGTCTTAAGATTAACTGGAATACAGAACATTCATGGATTTATTCTATTAGTTGACTTTGAAAAGGCATTTGACGTCATTGAATGGCCTTATATCAATAAAGTGCTAGACACCTTTAACTTTCGAGAAGATTCCAGAAGTGGATCTCTGTCTTGTTTAATGGTCCATCTAGCTGTGTTATTAACAAAGGCTATTCCTCTGAACTTGTTACCTTATCTAGAGGAGTAAGACAGGGGTGTCCTGTTTCACCCTGCTTGTTCATTTTACCTGTTGAACTCTTAGCTATTTCCACGAGAAGCAGTTCCAATATTAAAAGGAATACTCTAGGATGAGAAGAAATAAATGTTATCTCAGCTGGCAAATGACACCACATGTCTCCTATCAGACAAAGAATCGGCAAAGCAGTTGCTCAAAGTTTTTATCAAAATTTTGAAATTTTCTCTGGTTAAAAGTGTAACAAAGCAAATTGGATAGGGGCAAGCAAATTTTCCCCAGATGCTGATTTATCTGTTCTCTGGTGCAAAAACCATTTTATTGTATTAGGCATAACCTTTCATGAGGATGAAAAGCACATGATTAAGCTGAATAAGTCCATAATTCCAGGCTGAAAAAAATGGGACTAACAGAGTCTGAACTATGTTCTTATTACCCATCAATGGAATTTTGTGTCATAGAGTTGTAGAGTGTGACCAGACTCTAATATTTTAGACTAGTTTCCAAGACTGGTGGAATAATATTTACACTGTAGAAACTATTGTACTCTCTCCTTCTGATAATATTTTTGGTTTACATAAATCAAAGAGCATGTATGCTGAGAATAATTGCATTTTACAAGGGAAATATTACATTCATCTTACAACATGTCAGAAAATGAATATACTGTTTATCAACTTTGGACCTTATTTGACACATAAAGTTAAAGTTGAAAGGCAAATGCGCTACAATCAGTCAAAGCAAAATCTGTTTATTCAGCAATGGGGTCCAATATCTTCATAATTGGTAAGCTAACATGATGTCTGTAATTATGTGTTATTTTGTTTTGTAAACACTCAATGTACATAGAGAATAAATAAATAAATAATAAATAAATAAATAAATAAATAAATAAATAAATAAATAAATAAATAAATAAATAAATAAATAAATAAATAAATCTCCTAGGATTATGGACTCTGATCTTAAATCCATGACGACATATGGGATTACGAATGACCAGTGATTACCAAGAGATTGTCAAATCAAATATTTTGGATCAAAGAAAACAGAAGTTTGAACATCTTTCTACACAGGTTTCACCCTTGGTTCAGACAATATAATGGGGTGAAATCAATTACCCACAAACCAACAGGTCAGTGAGGTCATTACTGTATACTTTCAAATAGTACTTGAACAAGACAGTAATACAGCAATATAACATTAAGATAACAGAGGAAAAGGCTAAAACTGACAATGTTTCATGTCCAGTGGGTCCTGACAAGACGTCTTGTCAAATGAGTCCACATATGGTTATAAATGAGGATTCCGAGTCTGAGTATGAAGACACACAGACAATGGTAAAGTCTACCAGCATGGAGAGTACAGTGTCACAGGTGAACACTGATACAGATGAGAAGGGTGTCCCATCACCGGCAAAAGTGATGATGAAATTAGATCCAAAGAAAATAAACGCAAGAAACCTAGTCCTAAAAAGGATAAAAATGTACAGAATTCATAGAAAAAAAGGCAAAGCTCTTGCATAGCATCTTGTATGTACAAAAGGAAAGACAATGGAAAGATGTCCATGATACAATGCACCCAGTGTATGGACTGGTTTCACTATGTATGTTTGGGGGAAACAGAAGATGTTAAGGGAAAATGGTGTAGTTTAAAGAGTCGAAAAATCTCACAGAAAATGGACGAAATCGTGCAAGAGCTACAATCACTCGCAAAGAATTTCAGCAGTATCCAAAAAGCTAACTCAGACTATGAAACAACTCGCAGCAAAGAAAGCTTAATGTCAAAAACTTCAGAGTGAGAATATATCGTTTCAAAAAAAAGTTTTCTTTGTCACACAGGAGAGAGATCTGCTGCAGCAGAATATAGATGCTCTTCATAGTATTGTAATCGGCAACTTGCTTAACTCACCTAGCGATGATCAAGAAAGTAACCAGGGTATTCATGATGAAAGGACACATTTAGCCAGCCACGAGACGAGCATGGGTGTTTTTGTTATTGGCGACTCGATTATACGTGATGCACAGACATACGTAAATGATGGAGTTAAGGTGGAGTGCATACGTGGAGTCAAAGTCATAGAAATTACAGAAGGATTAACTCAGCTGAGGAGTGAAAGAGTTAAACCAGAAGTTTGTGTGATTCATGCTGGTGCTAATGACTGCAGTGATATACGTGATACCAAACATATTGTTCATGATATCATCTCTATCAAGGCAGCCAAGCATCTTGCTTATGACAGTCAATAAGTGATATCATCAATCTGTGCAAGAGCAAATAATGACACTGTGTCCCAGAAATGCAAAAAAGTAAACAAAATCATTGAAAATGTGTATGAAGAAGAAAATTGAACTTAAGAAAAGCATGACCTTACACTGACTTATCGAGATGGATCAGTTGACACCCTCGTTCTTATGAAAGATAAAGTGCATCTAACAAGCGAAGGTATGCAAAGAAAAATTGAGGGATATGTCCCCAGTGCTTGTATGTTCACTTTACAGACCGCCATTTGCTGGCAGTGTATATTATGATGCCTTGCTAGACAATATGACAATGGCACAGAGTGAGGATAAACACCTGATTATTCTCGGGGATTTAAATATAGATTACAATATGGATGAATCTTTATGTAAAAATCCTATCTATCACATGGAAGATCTTTTTGAACTTAAGCAATTGATAACTGAACCAACACAAGTGACTAAAACAGCTTCCTCCACTATCGATTTCATATTGACTAGCATGCCCGATGATCACACTGAATCTGTTGTCCATAAAATCACCGTAAGTGACCATTACATGGTACATGCTACTTAAAAAGTCCAAAAGGAAAAGAAGAAACATAGAGAGGTCAGATTTATAGACTACAAAAAATTTAATGAAGCAAACTTCATTCAAGATTTATGTCATTCTGGGATATTTCATACAATTTTTCGAATATATCATATTAATAGTGCATGGGAACAATAGAAAATGAGGTAATTAAAGTCAGAGACAACCATGCACCTATCAAAAATTATGAGGCTGAAAGATCGAAGAAATCCCTGGATGAACAAAGATATCATAAAAATGATGTATACGCGTGGTCGATTACACGAAACTGCTATAAATACAGGTGATCGGGAGCTATGGCAAGAGTGCAAGGACATGACAAATAAGTTAACTTGGTTAATGAAACTTGAAAAACGAAATTATTTCATGAATATGTTAAGTGGTCCGAATTGAAACCTCTCTTCCTTATGGAGAGACTTTAGAAAAGTTTTGCCTGGTAAGAAGTCAAGCAATCAAATACCATATGAGATAAGCTGTGACGATTTTAGCAAATACTTTGCTGAAACTGGCCACACAGTTCCCGATAAAATACCTGATTCGGTACCAGCCATACTATGGAAGGAACCTACTAGTATATACAAGTTCACCTTATCTAACTTTTATTCCGCTACTGTTGTGCGAGAATTACAAGGGCTTTCAGAAGTGACTTCAGTAGATATCACAAGCTTCGATACTTAACTACTACGGCTTGGTGCTGAACAAATTGTTCCCCCTATTACACACATTTTAAATCTTTCAATTTGACAAGCAGTAGTACCAGCTGACTGGAAATGGTCCCGTGTCACACCATCTTACAGGGACACGGTCAAATGCTTGAATTGAACAACTAAAGGCCTGTATCTGTTCGGTGTCATTTCGGCAAAATCATTGAAGATGGAGTCCAACGCTAGTTGTTAAACTATTTTGTCAAGCATCATTTCAAGTGTGCTGACCAAAGGGCTTACCTAAAGAAACATTCATCCCAGACCTGCCTACATAAAGTCAGAGACGACTGGTTCCCGAATATAAACGATGATCTTATTACTGCTCTATGTTTCATTAATATTCAGAAATGTTTCGATACCACAAATCACAATATCCTGCTTGGTAAAATAAAAAATTACGGCATATCGGACATTGTACTGGCATGGTTTTCTTCATATTTAAGTAACAAGAAACAGGTAGCCGCATGTAATAGAAAATTCTCGAACCAACAAACAGTAAATATTGGGATCCCTCAAGGATCGACCCTTGGTCCTGTCCTGTTCTTAGTTTATGTTAATGATATAGTTCAATATGTCAATAATAGTTCAAGCAATTTATTTGCTGATGATTCAATTTTCTACACACCGGGTGAAACAATAAAAGATGTTACTGACACCCTGCAATGCACTCTTAATGAAGTAGCCGACTGGTATAAGCGTAACAAACTATCAATAAATGCAAGCAAGTCAAATACAATGGCTATCGACGGTAAAAAAAAACGCTAAAAATGACTTGGTAATTGATTTTGATGGCCATGAAATAAAACAAGTATATTGCATTAAATATTTAGTTGTGCATATAGATGCGGATCTTTCTTGGAATACGCGCGTGGAGAAACTGCATACAAAAGTCATGGGGAAACTAGCTGTACTGAGACGATTAAGTGACATAATGCCAAGACAAACATTAGAATTAATGTGTGTGTGAGTTTAAATGTCAGTATAAGGCTCACTTTTTTAAAATGATGTATCTCAGTACCTGTGTTTCTCAACTCCTTTTAGTTTTGCATTCTTGTAGATTTGTTTAGTAATTTCGCCTTGTCATATTAACCCTTATAAGCTTTTAGTAAGTTTTGGTTTTGTTTCCTTTTACATTGAACTTTTTAGTAGTTATTCATCTGGATGTATGCTGGGCCCCTTGGAAGAACAGAACTGTGCTCTGAAAGGGTTACCCAGGGTAACCATATTCTTAAATAAATAAATAAATAAATAAATAAATAAACAAATAAATAAATAAATAAATAAATAAATAAATAAATAAATAAATAAATAAATAAAGAGTAAAATTCATCTATGTTGTACTGTGACCCCAGAAATTAGGTCAATGTCAATCATGTAATGTCTCAGTGGACCTTCACAGAGAAAAATTAACATGTGCAACATCAAGGTCCTTACTTAAAATAGATTTCAAGTTATCACGTGAATAGTAAATTTCATGTCAGTGGTCCTGTGATATTGGAAATGAGGTCAAGTTCCAACAATCATTGAAACATGACCACTTGCACAAAACAGACACTTGTCAAAGGTACAAGCCTACCAAATTTGACACAAATCTGGCAAATCTTAACATTACAAGTTATTCCCATGTTAAACTTTCCTATTAAAACTTTTTTTAAGATTCCCCCCCCCCGAACATCATGAAAAGTCCAAAAATCACCGGAGCATGACTATTTGAACAGACTTATTAGAGAATCACCCAAGGAACATTGCCACTACGTTTGGAGCCAATTTGACCGACAGTTTCTTCAGAGAAGTCCAAAATATGAATGAGCATTAGAATGTCTATTGACTTACACAGTAATCAATAGGAAAGGTGCATTAACCAATAGGGAAAAAAAACAAAGAAACAAACAAACCACAAAAAACAAAAACACCCCCCCAAAAACAGCAAAAAAAAACCAACAACAACACCCCCCCCCCCAAAAAAAAGAAAAAAAAAATCACCGCCCCACTTGGTTAACAAATTAAGAACTAGGAGCCTCTAAGAGTGTCCCTGTTTGATATCAAAGTGATTGGGTGAGAAGTTTTGAAGAGTTTTCAAGGTTTTCCGCCAAAGGGCCAAAAAATTAATTAAAAGCCCAAAAATCACTGGAGCTTGACCATTTGAACAAACCTGGTAGGGATCTGCCCAAGGTACATTGCCATTAAGCTTAAAGTCAATCAGGATGACGTTTTGCGAGAAGTAATTGAAAATGTGAATTAGCATTAGAATGCCCACTGTGACTTACATAGTAATCAATAAGAAAGGTGCATTTGCTTAAAGTGCCAAATTGAAAAAAAAAAACAAAAACAAACTTAAAAGTCAGGAATCCACGAGAGTGCCACCTAGTGAACAACTTTGATTCTTTCATAAGTAACGTATTCACCACATTTCTGCTATATTTGAGTAAGAGTTCTGGAGAAGAAGTCTAAAATAGCAAAAACACACAAAAAAATCATAAAACAGTAGAAAACATTGAAACACCACCTTGTTAACCACCCTGTCAGTGTGCTCTGTAATCTGACTGCGTTTGATGGAATAAAAGATGACTAGGCGGTCCACACAAGGTAGGCTAGTTTGCAATGGAATAGACAACTCCTCCAGGTTCATCTGTTCATCAACTTAAAGCTTTTATCCTTCCTTCGAGTAGATCAACTTTGTTGATAGCAGATTTCGTTAGGCTTGGTTCCCCTTTCAGCTCTCCACAACTCTTTATAGTGAGACCGTCCTGTACTCCTACACAACTTGTCAAAGAGTCTCTGGTGCAGCAAGTAACACTAGCTCAACCCATGAGAGAGTCAGAGCAGCAACTAGTTTTAACAGCTCTTCTGGGTTGTCTGTTGCTGTCTGTCCATACTCTGTATGGTTGTGTGTTGAGCATCTGCCTTCTTCGGCTGACAGTCTATAGCCGGATGTCCTGGTTGATGCAGTAAAAGTGCTTGCCGTGTATCACACTTCGGGGTGACTGTATAGCACTGCGGGGTGGTCCTGTCTGTCTAGGCATATTTGGCCTTGTCTCCAGCTTTTTTAGCCTAGCTACAACTTCTGCTTTTCTTTGGCACAGTGATTCAACACTCCTTGAACGTCCTTTAGTCCTTCCACCACAACTCCAACTTCCATTGGTTCTTCTCAGTGTTCTTTCCTGTCCAGTGAAACATTTCCAGTCCAGCTTCCTGTTGTTCTGTGTACTTCATTGCATCCTCTAGCATTTTCGGTCTCGATTCCACAATCAGTTTCTTGGCTAACTCTTCATTTTTTACGACTTTTGTGTAGGCTCTAATGATAGTCCTTTCTGCGTCACTGCTCAGTTGTCTAGGCTATGCACGTCGGGCAGCTTCACAAAATATCCAATTAAAATGTCCGAGATTTTCATACTCCATCAGGGTTATCTTGTCTAATTCATTTTTCAAATGTTCGTCTTCATTAGCCTACGGAAATGCTTTTCTGATGTGTGCTTTAAGCTCTTCCCACTCTGTTGCTCCACGGGCAGGTTATAATGAAAGAAATTGTTGTACCTCTTTCTTCATTGATCCTATTATGGTCCGGATCACCACATCGATGATGGCTCCAGGTAGGTCCGGTAAATATGGCACGCTCATGTCTATCTTGTACATCCATTCAATTAAGTCTGCGGCAATCTGTCCATCACACTGCCGAATATTTTTCACCTATTATTTAAATTTTTCTGTTGATTGTAGTCCAAATGCCTGGCCCCCATTCCTTAATTTAGGTCCTGCGCCATCCTTGTGATGCCCTCAGTTTGGATTGTCATTCGGTCTGGTTCCATGGTGATGATTTTATTTTTATTTTTGGTTGACCTGAAAATCCCTGATTTGGTTGAGTGTTTTTTATCAATCAGAAGCGTCTCCCTCCCCTGCTATTACAGTCAAGCAAGTTTCTGCCGTAGCCTGTGTACTTCTCTGAGGTTTCGTTTTTCTTCTCCAAGTAGTCTTCTTCTTTCTCTCTGTCCATCTAATGGCTAATAGGCCTGCGGCATTTGAGGCTAAAATATGAATTTGGTCTACCCGCCTGCCTTATAGCTACAACATAGCCTACCTGATGTAAAATTTTGTCTACTTTTAGAAAATGCCTGTTGTGGAGCTCTCAGGTGGTCCAGTTTTATGCTATGAGCAAAAATAGATACCTATGTCTGAAAAGCAAAACCATCACCTTAATGAAATCGAATAGATTTCTTCAATGTAGGTTTACTATTTGAAATTACAGAACCGTACCTTTTAGGTTCCTTGAGGCACCAAAACCATCTTACAAATAAAGCTGTGTCTGTAGATTAATGTCATGTGCATATATTTGTATTATACAAGTCTTTTTGGCACATGCAAAAAGACCAAAATCGCCATTTCCGATTTCAACATTGTTAAATGTTCAGTTACTGCAAATCACTTCGTTTTTCAAAATATTTTGTCTGTACTCACACAGAGTGGGCAACTGAGTATATAGAATAAGTATATATATATATATATATATATATATATATATATATATATATATATATATATATATATATATATATATATATATATATATATATATATTAGTGTCATCCCAGACATATTGTTTTCTTAAAAAACTTGGAATGGTAACGGAGCTAGTAAGGAAGTTGACTTCTATGATTTGGAATAATCGACATGTTTAAAATTATGCAAATTAGAGCCTTTCTAAAATCTTAAAGCTCCATATCTTTCAAACTATTGCAGATAAACACAAAATTTAAAGGGCACATCTAGGTTTGTGACACCTGCCAATATAATGGACAGTTGATAAAAAAGGTGTAGAATTTCAATTAATGTTAATAAGGGGCATTTAAAAATTTAAAAGTTGAATATCTCCAAAACTGTTATAGATACAGATGAAAAAGAAAAAAAGGTCAATGTAAGAGTTTGTGGCAAAGCCACATCCAATGAACCATGAACCATGAACCAAGTTACAGGATTTTTTATTTATGCAAATTAGGTGGATATGCACAATTTTAAATGTTGAATAGCTTCAAAACTTTTATAGATAGAGATGCTATTCCAACTTCAATTTGGGGTTTGTGGTATAGCTGCATACAATGACCCATCATCCAAAATTGAGCAATTTTAATTTATGCAAATAGGATGAATACAAGAAATTTAAATCTTGAATAGCTTCAAAACTATTATACATAGAGGTGCCATAACGACCTCAGTTTGTAGGTATGTGGCAAAGCCGCATCCCATGAACCATAAACCAAAGTTGTAGGCTTTTAATTTATGCAAATTAGGCAAATACACAAAATTAAAGTCTTTGAATAGCTAGCAAAACTATTACAGATAGTAGCGTCATTCAAACTTTACCTTGTAAGTTTTGTGACGTGGCCACATCCAATGAACCAAGAACCAAAGAGTTATAGTATTCTAATTTATGTAAATTAGCATAATACACAAATTTTAGACTATGCTGAACAATGGCAAAGTGTAGCATTTCAAACTGTTCTCATTTTAAATGGAACGCAGACAGATTTGCTGTGAAGCAAATCTGTTCCAATCATTTTTCTGTTTGCGACTTCTCTAAAATCACTGACTGAACTCTATTCAAAGGTGGTGGGTGCTACTTTGACTTGGTGTCCATCAAAGTCGCTAGGCGATGCTTCCTCCCGGCCCCGCATTTTTCACAAAAAAATCGTGATTATGAAAGAGAGAACACATTGCCATTGGTACAGTGATAGGCTGCTGTGAATACATGTATATGTAATGTTCCCAAACACAGTTTACTGTAGCCACTTCAGACTTGGCGATGCTGCAGATGTACCTTGGATAGATCTCCAACAAGCTTTGTTCTATAGGACACGCGTCAGTGGCTTTTTTATGTTTGGATGCAAACCCAGACATTTTGTTTTTCAAGAATTATTTTCTTTCCTTCCTTCCCTTCTTCCTTCTTTCCTTCCTCTTTTCTTTCCTTCTTTCTTTCTTTCCTTCTTTCTTTCTTTCCTTCTTTCTTCTTTACGACCAAATTTGTCTGGAGTTTTTATCGGACACTGTTATTCCGACAATCACAAAACGTGCCATGGTGACTCACCCACAGGTGAAATTAAGCACCTGACTTGGAATAGTCATGGTATTTAAAATTATGCATATTAGGGATAATTAAAATTTCAAAAGCTCCATATCTTCCAAATTATTGCAGACAGACACAAAGTTGTACCTATTACATGTAGGTTTTAGACATTTGCCAATGGGCAGTGACAAAAGTTCTAGAAGTGCAACTAAATATGGCAATTTTGAGACCTTTTTGCCATGTTAATTGTCTAAATATTTTCTTGAGGAAGGGGGAAAAGGGAGGCACATTGTGTTGAATATAAAATGGTTTGTTACATTGACACAAAATAATTCAGACAAAATTGCGCTGATTAGGTGTGCATGCGATAAGGACGTTCTTTGGGAGCTCTGACAATTTTACCATCTTTTTGCTGGATATGATCGGTAATATATATGCTGATAAGTATGCGCTCAGTGTCCTAGATACCTTTAATTAGAGTTAAGTGAAAAATATATTTGAAAAAGGCACACAATTTGCAACAAATTCTTTAATTTTATTTTTAAAAAGACATAATAATGTTGCTTTAGGACAGGAGAAACTACAGGGAAATATGGAAAGTTTATAAAAACATCTACTGGTAGTATTATCACATGTATCATTGCTCAGCAGTTTGCTGATAATGCGTGTCTAATATCAACAAAAATCTGCTTTTGAATGTAGTTTGCAACACGGTTGATAATGTGTGTCCAATATCAACAAAAATCTGCTATTGAATAATCTTGACATTTGGAGGAACGTTGCTAGGTGACCATAAAACACTCCTACTTGACTCAATTTACATCAAATTTAGTGGAGAAAGAGTCTCTTTACATTTTAACAGCCCATTTGATGAAAAGTATTCCTAAAGTTTGAAGCTAGAAACAAGCTTTTGATGTTTGATTGCAAATTTATGTGACTTTTGGTAACATTCCGTTGCCATGGCAACCAACTTTTGACACTTACAATCTCAAACTGGTTTCTTAGGAAATGCCTGTATAGTAGGTATGCTGATGTAAAGTTGTGAAGTGGTACCTTGCATTTTCATTACGTAATGGTTAAAAATGTGTTTATCCCGGTATTACTAAAAAAATGTCGTTACCATGGCAACCAATAAAAACATATGTTGCCCATTAAATCGGTGGTAGATTTTATCTAACTTTTAACTACGGGTTCTTATCTTTCAATTAATACCAAATTTAGCTAAGTATTTTTTTTTTGTTTTTTGTTTTTTTTTTGTTTAAGGAAGATTTTCTGGCAATATTATCACTTGTACGTATCATTTATCAGCAATGCGCAGCACTGGCCATATGACCAATTTTTGCAATATCCACAAAGATCTGCTCATTTTGAGTAATGTAAACATTTGCACGAACATTGCTAGGCTACCCAAAACAGTCTTCCTTCAATCAACTGACCTCATTGTGAGTGCGGAAAGAATCTTTTTACATTTTAACATCAAATGTTATGAAAATTATTCCCCATATTTAAAACTATAAATAAGTTTTTAGTGTTTACATGCAAATTAAAGTGATTTTTACAAACATTCTGTTGCCATGGCAACCAACTGTTGACACTTACTATCTCAAACTGGTTTCTTATGAAACACCTGTATAGAAGGTATGTTGATGTAAAGTTGTGAGGTGGTATCTTGTATACATGCGTATAAAGTTATGGTTAATAATATGATTCTCCCTTAATTTTTTGAAAACTTAATTTCGTTGCCATGGTAACCAATATAAATTCAAATTGACCATGAAATTGATAGTACACCTTACCTAACTTTGAACTTCAGGTTCTTATCTTTTGATTGCTACCAAATCCAGCCGAGCCGGGTATTTTTCCGGTTGAACGAAAACCGAAAATAAGCCTTTTTTTGAAAATTTAGCTGCTCTACTATATAGGTTTCTTAATTTGCATTTACCGTAAAACTGGACCACATGACAGCTCCACAACAGGCATATTTGAAATCTACAGAAGATTTGCAAAAGAATGAGGTATGTTACAGCTATAAGGCAGACGGGTAGACCAAACTCCTTAAATAAGGCTCTTTTCTCAGATTTGCCGCAGGCCTATAACCAACGATTCCTCTCAGCACGGGCCGATTCTGTGATTGGCATACATGCCCATCTTCTCAATTGGTTTTCTCTTGAAGTACTTGGAACTGGTTCTGGTTCTGGAGTAGCTTGATGCGGAGTTGGTTCAGTAGTATGTTGATGCCTGTTTATGGTATCATCTTAGGGGTGAATGATACAACAATCGTCTTCGGAATCTAAACTACTGTCAATCTGTATGTAGTCCAGGTCCTGTTGACCCATCTGCTAGGTCAGTCAAAGGAAATCCTGGTAAGTGAAGCCAGTTATGACCCCCCCCCCAGTCAGTTTACAGTGTGATCTGACTGCGTTTGGTGGAATAAAAGATGACAAGGCAGTCCACACAAGGTAGGCTAGTCTGCAATGGAATAGACAACTCCTCCAAGTTTATATATTTGTCAACTTCAAGCTTTCATTCTTCTTTCTAGTACATCAACTAGGTTGATAGCTGATCTGGCTAGGCTTGGTTCCCCTTTCAGCTCTTCACAACTCTTTATAGTGAGAGGTACCACCCCACTCTGCCTAGCATGGCAAATTTACCTCTTTTTATACACAGTTATGACTCACGAACAATCGGAAGTCTCAGGGAAAACTGCCACACAGCAGAATTATCTGCCTAGATCCAGTTTGAACCAGTTAAATCCTGGTCTTATTACGTTTCATCAACCCTAAATTATGTTTCTGTTTTACTATACACTGGCTCCCTCCATCGGTTATTGTGCATATATAATTTCTCCTCCTTCTATTCTCATACCGGAAATGACATATCAGGGTGAACAAGTTCACTCACAAACATGATAGAAAAGACTGCCTATTTATAAGTACAGACTTGTCATGATTAATACAATCTCAATCTGAAATTAGATTATCATTTTATTAATTCCGAGAAGAATTAATCCCAACTTTATAGAACACATTTTCATGTACTTCACAGCCTCCCTATAGAAGTGTGCCTGTATCATATCAAAGCAATTAGGTGTGCAGTTTTGGAAAAGATATTTTAGGATTTGCTACCAAATAAAAGCAAAAACAAACAAAAAAAAAAACCAAAAAAAAAAAAACAAAAGACAAAAAAAAAAAAAAAACCAAAAAAAAAAGGGTGATCCTGTGTCACTTCAAAGCAATCGGATGAACGGTTTGGAAGCTTTTAAAGATTTGCCCCCAAGAAAGAAGAAAAAAAAATCAATGGAATGTGACTTTTTATAGCACATGGGAGAAACTAACCCAAAGTACATTGCCACCAAGTTTGAAGTCACTCTGGCAGACGGTTTCAGAGAAGAAATCTTAAATGTGAATAAGCATCAGAATGCCCTTTGCGTTACATAATGGTGCATTTAACTGTAAGTACCTGAATTTAAAAAAAAAAAAAAACCTTTAAAAATCAGGTATCCCAAGCAGGGAAAAACTTTCTTTGAACCTTCCACAAGGAACTTATTCACCAAGTTTCAGCTTAATCTGAATGACAGTTCTGGTGACTTGCAGCACCATGTGGTGAACAAATTAGGAACTAAGAGTTTCTAGGAGTGTTCCTGTATGATATCAAAGCAATTGGGTGAGCAGTTTAGGAGAAGAGTTTTTAGGATTTGATTAAAAACACGAAAAATTCATAAAAACACAAAAATCACTGGACCATGACCATTTGAACAAACCTGGAAACGCCCAGCCCAAAGTATATTGCCACCAAGTTTCAGGTACATCTGGCTGATAGTTTTAGAGAAGAAATTGATAAATATAATTGTGAATGGATGGATGGATGGATGGATGGATGATGGATGACTCGGCCTCCTAAAAGCTCCACCTGACTAGTCAGTCATCTGAGCTGAAAAATTCCTGAAAATTCCAAAAATCACTGGAGCATGACCATTTGAATAAATTTGGCAGAGACCCACCCAAGGCACATTGTAACAAGATGCTTGTTAATGAACATTTTACTCTAGCTCACGAATACCAATTTCAAGACACTACTCAACTTCTTAAAAGCTGAACTTGCAGTATTTGTTGTATGTAAACAAACAAGAATATCAAACATGACCAATGAATCTGCAATTTTTCGATAAGGAAACTTACACCATAATGTAATTGAATTGTCAATTACATATTTGGTTTTACGATCTTCAACTCGAGCTTCCAAGTAAAACACTGAATAATTGAGTGTGTATGCCACTTTATAGCTCAATTATTGCAGCTATGCCTATAAAGACACTGAAAAATTGAGTGCGTAAACCATTTTATAGCTCAGAATTGCAGCCAAGACACACCTACTTAAGAGTAAGATTTAATTAAATTGTATGATCGATTTGGTCTTCTTTTGTTTTGGAACCATGGAATGCTGATTCATGATTGCATAACACTTAGGTACGATAAATTTCATCCAAAGCAATATCCAACCAGAGTGTAGGTCAGATTTACCACACTTAAAGAGAAGAAAACCACTATTAAGCAACACCTCACTGTCTTTATATTTTACCTGTATTATAGCGAAAACAAAAGAAGTTGGTTCGACATTGCCATCAAGTTTGAAGCTTTATTGGAGAGAAGGTTCGAGGGAAGAAGTCAAAAATAGCAAAAACACAGAAAAAAGCACACAAGAAAAAAAAAATAGAAAAAAATTCAGGATCATCTCGTGAACAAATTAAGAACTAGGAGTCCCCAGGAGTGTTGCTGTGTGATCAAAAGCCAATTAGGTGCGCGATTTTGGAGATTTTTAAGATTTGCCCACCCCCGCCACCCCCTAAAACCTCATAAACTAAAAGGCTGCATGAACTGCCCATGCTTAGCTGACCAAAGCTTGTCTCACAAAATGAAGGTTGCAACTGACGAGACCTGAGTTGAGCTTTAGCTGAGTGCAGAAGACATTCAGCAGTATATCTAAATCGGGTAACTGAGCCCCCTATAAGCTCAGTCTGACTTGCAACTGAGCTGAGCTACAAATTGCAGTGCCACCTGGTGAACAAGTTACAAGCAAGGAGTCCCGAGGAGTGAATCTGTGTGATATCAAAGCAATTGGGTGAGCGGTTTTAGAGAAGAAGATTTTTTAAGGTTTGCCCAAATAAATTAAAAATAATTTAAAAAACGGAAAAATCACTAAAGCGGGACCTTTTGAACAGATATATTTGAAGTCAATTTAGATGATGATTTCCGAGAAGAAGTCGCAAATGTGAATTAGCATTAGAATGCCCATTGACTTACATAGTAATCAATAGGAAATATCCATTTACCGATGAGTCCCTGAATAAAAAAAATCGTTAAAAATCAGAAATTCACAACAGTGCCACCAAATTAACAACATTGTTTGACCCTTAGTAATTGGATGTTTGGTTTTGGAGAAGATCTTTTCAGATTTTGCCAGGTAAGGTAAGCATTTTGCAAAATTTTAGCAAAATACATGGAGGCATTCTGTAGATTTCGCGGTACCGAGAAGGCACACATCCTGATGGACATCCAGACGAACAGATTGGCGGATGGACAACCCCAAAACAGATCAGGGACCCCCTATTGGGCAGACCCTTAAAGGAAGGTTCTCATTGATCATCATGTTGGGTGTATCAGCTTTCCTAAACACTGACTGAACAGAAAGGAGAATGCAAGAAGATGTTTCAAACCGTTGGTCTAATTTGTGACATAGAAATCCAGTAATTTGTCTTAGCCACAGGAAGTGCAGGTTATATGGAACTTCAAAAGAAATTTCAGGGATCATGGGTAAATTTTCAAGAATCATGGGAAAATCCAGAAGTGTCATCAACAAGATGATTGTGGCAGTCCTGTGCTCAGCTGACTAACCTACCCTATGACCTTGGGAATGAGGCATATCGTCACTGATCTATTCTGAATCTAACTTCCATAGAGGGCCATCCCCATGTGCAAGATCAAAGTCACAGCACAAATACTCTCCAGATTATTACCGGTAAAATCCATGTTAGTGACCCTGTGACCTCGAGAATGAGGTCAAGGTCACTAATGTACAGTCGCGATCTTTCCTAAATGAGGACCACCAACAAGTTCAACATCAAGGTCCTACCTTCCACAGTTCTCAAGTTACAAAATGAGAAGTAAAATTCATGTAAGTGTCTGGGTCCCAGTGACCGCGGGAATGAGGTTAAGGTCACCCATGTACTGCTCAAGTCTGGCCTCTGCTCAGGAGAACCATCATGTCCAGCATCAAGGTCCCAGTTCAAATAGCTCTCAACTTGTCAGGTGAACAGAAAAATTTGAGCAAGTGCCTTTATGACCTTGTGAATGAGGTCAAGGTCACTCGTCTACTGTCTAAGTCTGGCCCTTATTAAGGACAAGTAGCATGTGCAATATGAATGTCCTACCCTTAGTAGTTCTGAAGTAACCCATAAACAGTGAATTTCTTGCACCCTCGCCTTGTGACCTTGGAAATGAGGTCAAGGTAACTCATTTACGATACATGTATCACCCTCATACCTAGAAGTGTCCTTATGCAATTTCAAAGCAATTGGCTGAGTATATACAAGGATAAAGACTTTTGAAGATTTGGCCAAAAATGAACAAAAAAAAAAAAATTATATAAAAATTAAAAAATCACTGGGCTGTGCCCATTTGAACAAACTTGGTAGATACTCACCCAAGGAACACCCCCACCAAGTTTGAAGTGAATCTAGCTGATGGTTTCGCAGAAGAAGTCAAAAATTGTCGATTAGCATTGCCAACCCTAATGACTTTGCAATCCCCATTGACTTGCATAGTAATCAATAGGCATGTAAAATCAACAAGAAGAATTCCTTAAAAAAAAACAAAAATCACTGGACCGTGAACATTTGAATAAACTTGGTAGAAACCCACCCAACACACATCCCCACCAAGTTTGAAGTGAATCTGGTTTACTGTTTTCAGATGAGGTTGAAAATGTAAACTATCATTGCAATTACCTTTGACTAACATAGTAAACAATAGGAATGAATGCATTGACCAACAAGTACCCAAACTGAAAAATTCGTTAAAAATCAGGGTTTCACAGCAATGCCACCTGGTGATCAACCTTGTGTGACCCTTCCACAAGGTCCCCAGAAGTGTCCCTATTTAATTTCAATGTAATTGGCAACACGGTTTCGGAGAAGAAGGTTTTTTAAGATTTCCCCCCAAAATGAACAAAATAATTCATTAAAAATAAAAAAAATCACTGGACCATGACCATTTGAATATACTTCGTAGAAATCTACTCAAGACACATCCCCACCAAGGTTGAAGTGAATCTGGTTAATGGTTATGGAGATTAGGTTGTGAATACCTATTGCAATTTCCATTGACTTACATTGTAAACAATAGGAATATATGCACTGACCAACAAGTGCCTGAATTGAAAAATTCATTAAAAATCAGGGATCCACAGCAACGCCACAAAGAACAAATCCACTAAGTTTCAGCACAATCTGAAAGATTGTGTTGTAGAAGAAGTCGAAAATAGCAAAAACGAACAAAAATTCATTAAAAAAATAGAAAAAACCTGCAGCGCCACCGGTTGAACAAATCAAAGTCTGGGGGTTCCCAGAAGGTTCCCTATACAATGTCAAAGTAATTGGCCAAGCAGTTTCGGAGAGAAGAAGATTTTTTAAGATGTCCCCCAAAAATGAACAAAAAAACTTATTTAAAATCCAAAAATCACTGGACCATGACCATTTTAACAAACTGGGTACAAATCTACCCAAGGTACATTGCCACCACGTTTGAAGTCAATCTGGATGACGGTTTTGGAGAAGAAGTCAAAAACGTGAATTAGCATTAGAATGTCCATTGACTTACATAGTGATCAATAGGAAAGCTGCATTGAGCGACGAGTACCCGAATTGAAAAAATCGTAAAAAAAAATCAGGAATCCACAGCAGTGCCACCTAGTGAACAACTTTGTTTGAGCCTTCTACAAGGAACATATCCACCAAGATTCAGTTTAATCTGAGTGACGGTTCTGTAGAAGTCGCAAATAGCAAAAACACACAAAAATCATTGAAAAAAAAAAATAGAAAGAATTGCAGCACCCTGTAGTGAACAAATTAACAACTAGGAGTCCCCGGGAGTGTACCTGTGGGATATCAAATGAATTGGGTGAGCAGTTTCGTAGATTTAAGATTTCCCCCCAAAATGAACAATTCTGAGAGCACCAATGTTCTGTCATTGGAGTGATCCTTTTATGAAGAGACTAAAGGTCACATAACGAGGAGCAGTATCAGTAGGGACATGAAGAATGTAATCTGAGAAGACAGGTGTCCTCTCATGGAATTGATCAATCAAGGAGGCCAGTGTGAGGAAATATCACTGTGGAACTTATAAACATATTTTGAGAGGGAATCGGGTTTTGACATTAGACTGCACTCTCAAAGAAGTTTTCCTAGGTAACTGATAAATATGATCTTAGCAAGAAGGATTTGTTTTCACTGGAGTTATCAATGAAGGAGCGACTGCAGACTTTAAAAGCTCAGAAAGGTGTATATGTGAAAGACATTAATGCTTGTCCCATTCACAATAAGATTCATTACATAACAATGCAACCTCTGAATCTAATATGGATCCTTTTCAGTTTCAGAATTATCAATGACCTTAACTTCTGATTGAAGGATTTGAAGTTTGCATTGTTACCCCAGGTGTCACCACTTTCATTTCCTGAACTTTTTGAACAATTTTTTGATACTATGTAATAATTAGCAAAAATGCATGTCTGCATGGCTATTACAGTAGCAGCTGTGTACTTGCGAGTATGTACTGTTCTCTTCACCAGCCTAGACCAGTTGCGCTTCAACATTGGTGAGATGTTTCTTGCATTCATTTATTTAACATATTGAAAGCATCAGGCTGCGGTTCATATTTTGTACTATTAAAGATAATCAGTAAGAATACATATATTTCAGCATAAATTTATGAGTACACGGGTGTACATGCATTCATAAGGAGTTTCTTAAACAATCATACACCTCGTCGCCATCTACTGGTGGTGAAACGTGTAGAAGCTGAACATCTGTTTCCTTCGAATTCATTCAAATCCTGCATCAAAGTATATCAGCTTAGACTGGAAATGGTCACAGTTGAAAGTCACAGCTGCACAGAAACTGAAGGTCCAGTAATTTTTGATTGCAGCAAAGCAGTTTTCATGTAGACTTGAAGTCGTCTGAGGTTAACTGTAGTCATAGGGTAGAACTTTTAATGGAGGAACTGTAGCTAGCTGCTGGGTCATAAGAGTGGGACCTACAAATCATTACCTGCCTGTTCTCTTGAACAAAGCTCTTGGACAAACATAATGAAACAACATCAGAATTATTTTTTGACATTTGTGTGGTTTCCTTGTGGGAGACTTACATGTCGGCTCCAGTGATCAAGCTGAATGGGCTCTCATTGTTTAACTGCACAACTCGATCTTCAGGTGTATTGTCCACAAGTGAGTGGATGTAAAGACTGTGGGGCTTTACCATACCCAGATGTATGAGCAGCAAAGATACCTCTACCCCTTTGGACTCCAGGAAAAGGGCCAAGCATCAAAGCAGTGTATCTAGTGGATACTCCATTTCTCTTTTAGGCTTTAAACGCTTAAAGCAAGTGCAATCGATTAGCTCCAATAGTAGTAACGAGAGCCTAAGAAGAACTGATTCAGAGTTGAACTTAATTAGTGGAGTCATGGCAGATGATAACTAAACTATGGTGGATTGGGAGGTTAAAATTGGAGATATTATTAAGGCCAAACTCACCAGTGGTCTGGACAAGCTGAAAACAGAATTGCTTCAAGGCATGAGACTCATTTTCGATGCATTGCAAGGGCAGCCAAGTAGGGATAATGAGTCTGTAATGCACCGACGTAAAGTGGTGCACTTGTTTGCAAACGAGACTGGTCTGCATATACAGACACTAAATCAGAACATCTGCTGTAAACATACATATGTCGCACGCAGTTATCCTGTGAGTAACTAAGCAGAAATATAGTGTTTTTCAGGGCAAGTATACCATAAGAGTGAAATACACTGATGTTGTAAATAATAGTTCAACACATACATGTGGCGGTGTGTAACCAAGCAGCACTAAGCTGGTTATAATATTAACACTGCTGCAGAATGCTGTACAACTCTAATGTTGAATGCAAAAATTAGGCCCATTGTCGAATATAGACGATATGGTACTTGTATGCATTCTGATGAATTATTTTCACTTAACCCTTTCCCCGATAGTTGGATTTTTGGATTTTTTCACTTCAAATAGAACGGGTCATGGAAAAGCATATGTTCAGCAGTATATATATATATATATATATATATATATATATAATCAGTGCAGTCAGTATTGTATGAGATGTTCTTAAACGAAAAACTAAACCAATTAAGTGGCAGTAATTATAATTTACCGTGAGAACAGTATATTGGTTTTTACTAACCTGAACAAAGACACATTTGTGTCTGTTTAACAAGCATGTGCAGCATTCAGTTGTTTTCTTTGTTGTTGTTGTTCATTGATTGATCTAGGGAAACAGTAATCACCTAATTCAACAACTGACATACGCTTCAAAATTGTTGCTGATATGTACTTATTCTCAGTCCAATATTGTTCTCTCTGATAGGGAATCTGAGATCTTGGTACGTTTGCATGCAAATTGTGTTTAAAATTACAAAGGCATTCAATTTTTTTGTAAGTTGGTGCTAAATGACAGAATTTTCTATTTTATGAATAGTATGCATTCCGTGGCTACTGCTAGATGGTAGTGTTTATTAAATCAGTTTAACCAAGTATGTTTATGTGCTGGGAGAGCTGGTCATAAGATGACCAGCTATTCCGTTTGTGCAATGGAGACCCTTCTGTTGACATCGGGAGATTGAAGGAGTTATATTTTATTTCCATAGCAATTAATTCTATTAAAGTTTAATGCTGTATGTAAGTATGGATCAGCAGTTATATGATTACGATTTCTTCACGTTAAATTACTTCATGGGGAACGGTTCATCACTGTGCAATACAGTAGAAGATACATACATGTACACGATGATTCATATATGTACTGCACAATGCTTATCAGAGCCACACATTCTCAACATTGGGCACAGACTTTGAACTTTTTTACACTTCGCCTCAGTTCCAAAGATAAGGTCATGATTATTTTGTTTCCCTGGTCTTATATATTTTATTGTTATGCAACTTTGTTTTTAAAATGCTATTGATTTAGACATTGTGTAAAAATTGCGCATTATTTAAGTGAGTTACCAGATCAGACTCTATAGACCATAAGCTTTAATGACAGAGACTGTGTGTAAACAAATAAAAGTGTTCTCTGCCCATATACGTTTTGTACCATGTGCTGGTATAGATTATTTAAACATCATCCAGAAGAACACTACATCGTACTGCCATCAGGGGCTCTATTAAAATGAAGCTTCAATAGACTGGTACTGAACAATTTCTTTATTGGCCCACATTGGACCTTGAATTTTGCCAGTCATAATATATACTTTCATAGTTTTACTGAGAAGAGCCAAACATTTTAAGATTCTCTCCATAGTGCAATACAGCAATGTGGAAAAAGAGGTAAAAATAAGAAAATCAAAATTATAGTTGCCTTAATACATTATCGAATGGTAACACAGGCAGCACATTATCAAAAATGCCTGTGCCACCTTTTGACGCTGGGGTATTGCTGGGGTATTACTGTGGTTCCCCTCCCCTCCCCCAGCTGGGACAGCGTTTATCGTACCACATTCACAAGAAATGTAAAGTGCACTGGCCAAGTGTATTTTTTAGGGACAATTTTTTTTTTTTTTTTTACATTTCTAGCATACAAGATTATCGGCTAGTACACTTAGTTCCACTATTCTACGACCTTCGGCCCAGTTATAACTGTCAGTGTTTACATATGCATGTGGCATTGTGGCACATGTCTTACATATTATGCCCAAGTCAATGTTAATATAAAATATTGGTGACATGGACATGGTGCAGAAGTTACATGTTTTTTTGAATCTGTGACCAGGTCATGATTTCCTCTTCAGTTGATTCAATGGCAAAGTACACTAGACTAACTATATCTTATTGGCTCAAAGTTGTCTTATTTTCAGATTATATAATATTTTTCCAGTACAAGTTTGTAACAGATACACAAAAGCAAATAAAGGTATTCTTTCTTTGGCTACAGTAGTTTCCAAAGTGTTTGAAAACATTATGCTTAGCAAATGTGAACAATACCTGCATACATCATGTTATCAACTCGGGTTTAAGAAGGGACAGGCTACCGACATGTGTATTTATGTTCTAAAAGAAGTAATATATTACTATAAATCACGTAAGACCCCAGTGTTTGCATGTTTTCTTGACGTCGGAAAAGCGTTCGACAGTGTTAATCATTGGACCTTATTGAAAAAGTTGCTTGAGCGTGGTGTTCCAACATATATTGTCAAACTCCTGATGACATGGTTTCAAACTCAGACTTTCTGTGTAAGTATGGGAGCAGACAGATCATATTGTTTTAATGTGTCTATCGGCGTGCGCCAGGGTGGGATCATCTCTTCTCACCTTTTTAACGTATATATAGATGAATTAAATTATGTACTGGCCAGCAGCGGAGCTGGATGCAATATTTGTGGCACTTTTGTCAATAATCTTAGCTATGCAGACGAAATGGTTATCCTGAGTCCATCAGTAAAGGGTTTGAGAGTACTCTTGGAGAAATGTGAAGCTTTTGCTGCCTCTCATGATATTATTTATAATACCAAGAAGACTGAATTTATGCCTTTCTACTCTGGTACCCACATGGATATTCAGCCTACTGTGAAACTGTATGGCGACAATTTGAAGGTTGTTGAACGATTTACATATTTAGGACATGTGCTTGTCTCCTCGCTTTTGGATGACCAAGATATTGAGCGTTAGTATAGATCTCTATGTTGCAGAGTAAACATGATGAAACGTAAATTTTATGCATGCTCCAATGAGGTCAAAACACTTCTCTTCAAAACATACTGCACCTCTCTATATGCATCACAGCTGTGGGTCTTATACAACAACGCCTTTCGTTGGCTTATGGGACTCTCCAAGTGCTGCTCTGCAAGCGGCATGTTTGTCTCAAATCGCGTGCTGTCTTTTCGGGAGCTAAGAAGGAAGCTAGTGTGTGGTTTTAAGCGTAGACTTTTTAAAAATGACAACTTCATTATCAAGCAACTACTGTGCTCAGATGTCTTATTGGACTCTACGATTCACAGACGCTGGCGTCAACTCCTACACTAGGTGTACTGACTTGTGATATAATTTTCCAACCTCATCTGCATATGTGCTTTTAAACCTACTCTGGTGATACGTGTATATTTTACATATCTATGTATGTTATGTATTTTATGTACTCTCTACTATGGACTTTGTTTTAGTTTGAAATAAAACTTACTTACTTACTTACTTACTTTAAGGACAGGTAAGACATCAAAAATAAATCCCATTTTAATCAATCCTATCTCAAAATGTATTTGCGTCAGGATAACATATCATAAATGTGTGTAATCGTCATACTCCAAAGAATTTATATGTCTCGTATTTGGGTGTCTGTGTTGTTAATTGTTGAATAAACAATTGAAAGTTGACCGCTAAGCATCCACCCCATAAATGTCGATATAAGTCACTAATTATTTGTGATAAAATCATAATTACACTTGCATCTAAATCTTGACATATAAGCAACAAAAAATAATCCTGCAGTTTTTTATGTTTGGTTTAGTTTTTCTGTTATCCATCCTCAAAGTTTGACGTTTCAATTTTTCCTTTGATTTGCAGGATGTTCATTTTCTTTTTTTGATAAAAAAGAACAAAGCAAAATTTAGAAAATTGCAGAATTGTTTTTGCAGTTCAGACTTTACAGAATCAAAAGCCGTTACCAGATTGAATTTTGCACAGGCGTTTACCTGGAATAACCATTCTTAGGTAGGGCTTTCGTCCCATTATTTTTTCTGAGGAAACAAGCCTCAAAGGCCTTTGATGCTGATCATTTGCCTCTGTAATAATACCGTTTGCTCAAGTTGAGCTGATATTTGTACAAAACGTAGCAAACATCGTCCCTTAAGATTTGGTGAGGTTGACAATCAATTCTTGGCCAATCACATGGATAAAAAAGCCTATGAAGTACGGAAAACATTATTCAGCGATCTGTCAAAAGGCGACAGCGACAAGCTTGTTTCAACGCGTGACGTCATGGAGGCTGCTCTTCAGATCCTTTGACTTCAAGCCTGGCGACGAAAATTTTGTTATTTTCTCAACGAGTTTCTTTCTCTTTCCAACCTGAGTTTTGTAACGCTATTTTGTGTTTTCTCTTCTGTTGACGATTATGCTCATCCCTGGGTTTCGATATAATATTATTATGTACGCAGGTATTGTTGATTAAAGTGCCAGTTTTTTCCCCGTCAGTCTTTGGTGTGCAAGACCACTGGGGAAGTCCATTGTGGCACGGCCTTTGAAGGGACATCGCTGATGATTCCCGCTCCTCTTGATTTTTTGTCTCCCTTCATTAGAACGCAAAAACAAGTAAGATAACTATAAAATAAACCACTAAGGCTATGATATTTTAGCCTGTTTGCATCTTTTTCCTGCCCAGAAACATACTTTTGGCATGCCGCCTTCTTTCGCAGTGCTGCCGTGATACCATTCTCCTTTTGCCATGGGCAGTTCCTACCTGCATTGTGGCATTGTTCCGTTTGGCGGCTGAAAACCAAAAGAATCACACATGGACGTTCGGATGACTGCATGCCTGTCTGGTTTTTGCAGTTTTGTCATATTTCTACTTCAGTAAAAAGCTTGAAATTTTGATTACTAACAGAACTCATCTTGTATCAATCGTTAAAATCTCAAAATCGGGCATGCAAAGGTTTTTGGTGTCTCTTCTGTCCTTAAATGGCAATTTAAGTTCATAAATACATAATAATTTTAAATTTTCTTTATGTGCTGCACAACTTATTTTGAAGTCATGTATTTTTAATATAGTGGCCATTGGCAGAATCTTTCATTCTCTATTTTGTTCTACTTGTTTTATATACTGGGTTCAATGTCCCGCTAGGCCTGAGGTGCTAATCTTAATTTAACAGCTACGTGACGCAGAGTTTGTATAGAAGCTATGCACTATTGTGAGTGTACATGACGGGTTTGAAGTACAAGCTAATGACATAGATGGTGCAAAAACACAAATAGGGTCAGAGTGTGGACTTTTTACTAGAACTTAGACAGTCCAGTTAACAATTTTGTTATACACAACAGATATATAATCAATGGCACTCCTTGTACGCAGTCATTGTTACGAGAGGTTATCTGCTGTCTCTAGCCCCTCTATGTTAATTTACCAGTCGTCTCTGCCACATGCAGCTGGTGCCACTGTTACAGTTGTTGAAACCCGAAAAGCTCAGCAATTTTGATAAATTATTCAGCTTTGTCTAGATTTGGCATCTTGAATTATTGGACAAGAATCCTTTCTTTGGGGAGAGTGAATTTATGGAACAGTAATATTACAATCAGGTGCTCCAGATTAATATTGAAATTTGATTCTTGCAAGTCAGTTCACATGTACAAATGACTTTTCTAAAGTATAAGTACAGTAGTTAAGTGTAAATATATAATGGTCGTAACAGTTTTCTAAGCACGCTCTCTCTTCTGTGAGGTTAAAACAGTCAACCTCAGTTTTACCATACAATGTATACATGTATGTCGTATTATGTATCTGAAGCATACATAGTTATCTTGCACTGCACAATTACTTTTGGTATCTACAGCAAAATAGGTAAAAACCTGGCGGGCCAAAATAATGCAAATGGTGTTATGCGGGTGGGGACTCGACATAGTCGTGTAATTGTAGTCAGCATTGCATCATGCATATGTCAGGCGATATGCAGGAACATTTTTTTGTTAAGTTTTATATCTTTATAACTGTGATTATCTCTGAATGTCAAAACATATCTGCAACGGTGATTTGTATGGACATGCCAATTATTGAACAGTGGACAGTTATCTTATCGGTGTTAAAACATCTGTCACATGCCGAACTTTGCAAAATAATGCGTTTTCTTGCAACAGTAATGGTAGATAAGACTATATTACAGACTTATAGCTGTAGACATATATTATTCTGTATTCTTAGTGTAGGCATCTTACCGATAATGCACAGTGTCATTTAATGCTCAACCTTTCTCCGTAAATGTAAGGGGCCAGTCTGACACCTTCAAGTGCAGACCAGTTTTTCACTGCCTTATGAAATTTCATTCAGACATTTGCTTTTTACAGAGAACACGTAGTATACCAAATTTGGAAAACATATGGAGAAGTGAATGGGGAAATAAGGTCTCTTTCTCTCATGAAACTAATAACAGTAAAGGGGTTGTTTTTCTTATGCCAAACAATTAAGAATTTAAGGTGCAAGAAATCAGTGATCCCAGTGGTAGATACCTGATACTTATTTCGGTAAACCTTAATGCCAATACTCAAAAAAAAAAAAAGAAAAAAAAGACCAGTTGAATATTCTCACAAATTTATGTGAGCTTGTATTGAAATTTTCAGGCGAGAAAATTATCGTTGGGGGTGATCTCACTACAGTGAGACCAACCTTAACTTGATAAACGAGGGCGTAGAACCTGCCCAGTTTTCAAATACTCTCAAACTCTCCATGAACTTTTGATTGAACAGCTTGATCTAATAGACATTTGGCGCCACAGGAACCCAGGCGACTAAATTTTTACATGGCAACAAAGACAGTCTCTGGTGTAATGACGGCTTGATTTTTGGATGATCGCTTCTTTTCTGTCCCCTTTCACTAAAAGTAATAAGATAAAACCTTCAATAAAAAGAGATCATAGCTTAATATCATTATATATTCAAGGCAATATATTTGAGAAGAGAGGTTCTGGGTTTTGGATTTTCAACAGTTTGCTGCTGAAAGATCATGAATAGGAATGTAAATTGAAAGATCTGATGACTAGTTGTGGTGAGAAATATGGGGAAGGGGCAGAAAAGGGTCAGTTGTGGGATGCTATGAAATGCAAAATTAGGGAAATGCCAAAACATTTTCCAGACTAAAGGGCTATCTTACTCGAATGAAAGAAACAAATCTATGAAAAGAACTTGCAAGGGTATAAGATGGACATACTTTAGCAGATCATGAAGTAGCAAGAGTGGATGAATTAGAGAAAGAATTAAATGATGTAAATGATTAACAGACAAAAAGAGTGATGATTCACTCACGAGCAGGATGAACAAAATAAGGGGGGGAACACAAAGTACTTTTTATGTCTTGAAAAAAGAACTATAAAAATAAGTGTACAACTAAATTACTGAAAATGATATGGAAATGAAAAGTCCCAAGACTATATGAGAAGAGGAAGGGGGCTTTTATCGCGACATATATGTGTCAAACAATTTGAATTGGGAAACATTAATAAAAATGATGCAAAGTTATTGCAAAAGAAGCTATGCCGCATTTAAACAAAGATTCTAGCCTGCAGTCTTCAAAGAGTATTACCTGAATTAGTTCATAAAGATCAAACTGGATACATTAAAGGCAGATTTGTTGAAGAAAATATCAGGCTTATTTGTGATATTGTGCAATTTTACAAAACCCGTAATCGTACAGGCTTACTTCCTTAAATTGATTTTGAAAAGACATTCTATACCATAGAGTGGAGCTATATGAAGCAGGTACTTATAAAATTAAATTTTGGCCCAGAGTTATGTAGGTGGATAAAAATCATATATAATGATGTATGTAGCTGTGTCATTAGTAATAGTGTTTTTTTCAGAATTTTTTGCACGGTCATAAGGTGTCAGACAGGGCTCTGCAATGGTCCCATTCTTGTTTGTTCTGGCATTTGAACCACTGGCAGTGATGATAAGAGCAAACAAAGATATAACTTGTTTAAAAACTGGAGAGAAGGAAACAAAAACCAGTTAATTGGCTGTCAGTACTATATGTTTTGTATGAAACAGAAACTCTGCAAAAAAACTGTCATCGATATAGTGGCTTAAAACGCAATTTACTGAAAAAAGTTGTTACATGTTAATGTCGTGAAAAATTTAATGATGATTGAGATCTTCCGATTATCTGGCACGATTATGATCACTTTACTACTGTATTGTCTTTCCTGAAAATGAGAGTATTATGTCAAAACTGAACTTTGAAACAAGAATGCAATCATGCCAAGAAATTTTAAAAGTTTAGAAAGTGCGAGATTTATCACTGATTGGCAGGAATATAATGCTTGAAAGTCTTGCAGCTTTACAATTGTGATATGCTGCTTCAATGATACACATGGGTGAGAATTTAATGGATTCTATACATGACTTTTATTTGGAAAAATGGAGCACCAAAAGTAAAATGTCATGTACCAAAGGTGGGATGAAACTCTTACATTTCAAGACACCAGTACTAGCTCTAAGAGTAAATTAGATAAAGTGTTTATCTAATTGTGTCAAAGCTGAATGGAAGGTCATTTTTAAAGACTTTTCAACAGAAATAAGTGCTAAAGATATTTTCATAGTCGATGTTTCATTAACATTCACTCGGACCTGTAAGCATTTAACAAAGACATCATAGATGCTGGAAGTTTTTAAGGGACTCTTTGAACCAGTTACTGCACGTGAAATATGTAGTGAATTTCTGTTGTTTAATCCTTTCATTATCATATATAAAGAAGCGATATTCTATAAACTCGGTATAATGCTGGAAATTAAATTTATTGGAGACATTTTGGACCATCAAGGCAACTTCTAACATGAAGAAGATTTAAAAAGGAAGCATAACGTTAAAACAAATTTCTAAGAATATCTTTGACTTCGCCTTGCAGTTCCATGTCACTGGAAGGCCACTCTAGTCAGATCAGGAATGGGGGCTTTTGTGTGTTCTGTTCAGCTTGCATTAAATTAAATATTAAAAAAATATGTGACATAAGTTGTAAAGCAATTTACTGGTGCATAATGAACTTCCAAATCGTTGATTTACCTACAGGACAAAGTCGATAGCAAAATTCGCTCAACCTAGAAGTAGACAGTTAGTCTAAAATATTAATTGTACCATATAATGTACAAAAGAAAGTAACCTGCAAGCATTTCAATTTTCTATTTTTGACAGAGTTGCACCTTATAATTCAAGATTGTTTAACATAATTTAGTTCAAAGCATTTCTTGTGGTCACTGTACCAGCAACGACACAATTATTCACCAGCTTTTGGAATGCGACAGAATACAGTTGTTTTTGTCTGAATTTCAAGGTTGGTGCAATGATTGTCATCCAATGTCAAATAATCTGGTACTTTTAATTGAAACGGTAATTTTAGAAGCTTTTTTAACCCCAAAACAAGTATACTTTGAACAACTGTATTCTTCAAGCAAAGTCTTTTATTCATAAAGCTTTGTGCAGCAGACATACTGTACACTTTCAAGGTTTCCTAAAGTTCCTCAGACTTAAAGTACCAGTTGAACATTACATATCATGTTCACTAGGCAAACAGAATATTTTAAAAAATAGATGGATACAGACTCTTAATTCATGGAATAGTACTGTTTTTGCCTTGAAATGTTCTTTGATTAAAATCTGACATATGTATGACTGTATACTCTACATGTATTTTCCTGTGAATGAAACGTAAATAAAGACCAATAAAAAAGTACAACCCCCGGCCCCCCAAAAAACAATCGTACATCTCATTTACTTAATTGGGGTATACCTTTGGTGAGACTCTCTGAAGATGTGCATCGGGTTAGGGTTTTTTTTGGAAACTTTTTCCCCAAAACCATTCGGTATCATCATAAGACATATGAGGGAAATTTGTTTGACTCAATCTTCACCAAACCTACACATACAGTTGTTCTACTACAATGGTTGTGTATATTTTGAAAATAATGTTAAAAAAGTATGCATGTTAACATGAGTAATATTGGAATACTAGAGTTTATGCAGGATTCTGTATTTGTTCTCCAAAAGCATGCACCAGGTCAGCTTATAACCTGTTCGGGATGTACCTTGGCGGAATCCCAGTAAACCTGGGATTCCGCCAAGTGATAAAGTTGTGAAATTTGTTTCTTCACATTGGTATTGGAAGAGAAATGTTGATGCTTTGGCAAGTCTGGAATCTCTTTGCTGTCATTGTTGGGTTTGAAATTAATGAATGTGGATCATCTTTTTGTGTACTATTGGTCACTACGGTTTATTATCTCGGTCCTTGATATCCTTGCACTTTCGGCTAAAATAAAATTAGATACGCTGTGATGATCAGAGCTAAACTGAAGCTAAATCCTCACTCAAATCCTCAGTTGGGCCTTATTTTGGCCAGAATATATACATCATGTCCACAACTTTGCTTTTGTCTTGTGTGGGTAGTATTTCATTTAAATACATTTATTAAAGCTCGCAACTCAATGGTCTGTATTTTATTCAGACACATTATGTAGGAACTGTGAAATAGTCAAACTCGTATTTCAGCTGTGATAATCCAGTGAATCAACCAAAACACAGAAGGACTTTAACACCACAGGGTTGACCTGTACCCAGGAGAACACAAGGCAGGAGAGCTTGAGTACAGGTGGACCAGGTGAAGGAGGGCTAAGATCTTGGGGTTCCATTTGACCGCCATAAAGCTAGAGTTGGAGGGGGCATGGCGCAGGATCAAAGATGCATTAGAGAGGATAACAGGACTGTGATAGTCTTGCACTCAGCTGAAAGTTTCCTCGTGACCTTGAAATTGAGATAATATGTCAAGGTTACCAACCTTTCTTGGATCTAGGTCTCATAGAAGACCATCCCCATATGCAAGATCAAATCCATGGTGCAAATAGTTTTCAATTTATCATATGAACAGCATAATTCATGTACGTGGCCTTGTGAACTTGGGGATGAATTCAAGGTCCCTAATCTGCTGTCAAAAACCTTTGCTGAACATAGGACCACTTGCACAACTCTAAAGTTATCATGTGAACAGTAAGGCGTCACAATGAAATTGCAGAACATTTGGACGAGTTGTTGAAGGTATAAAGATTTTTTAAAGATTTCCCTAATAAACGACAAATACATGTATATGAAAAATCCAGAAATAACTAGAGCAAGACCATATGAACACACATAGTAGGTGCTCTTTCAAGATACATTCAGACCAAGAGTGAAGTGAATCTAGCAAGCAGTTTGGGACAGGAGGTCAGAAATGTGAAAGATCCTTACTATCCCCATTCACTCATATAGCTATCAATAGGAATGTGCGCATGACCTACAAGTACACAAAGTGAAAAAAAAACAAAAATCGTTAAAAAATCAGAGATCCGCAGTAACGCTACCTTCTAAAGAGTCCTGTGTAGCCATTTCACAAAGAATAGTCACACTAAGTTTCAGCACAATCAGAGAGACAATTTTCGAAAAAAAGTCAAAAATAGCAAAAAACGCGTAAGGATTCATTTAAAAAAAGGAAAAAATGCAGCGCCAACTGTTGAACAAATTAAGATATGCAGAACCCTGAAATGACCCAATGCAATTTCAGAGCCATTTGCCCAGCAGTTTTGGAGAGGGTTTTTTCCCCTAAAATGAACAAAAATAAAATATAAAAATAAGTAATCCTTGGACCTTGACCACTTGAACCAACGTGGTAGAGACTCAACCCAAGGCACGTCCGCACAAAGGTGGACGTGAATCTAACTGATGGTCTTGAGAAGTTGAAGATGTAAATAATGGACAGATGATGATGGATGAATGACGGAGTCTCACAAATATTTTAATTGAAAATTAGGAACTATTTCGGAGTATTTTTATAGGCAATATTATGATCAGATCATGGATCATGATCCGATCATGATATTGCCTATGGATTTACTCCGAAACAGTTTTTGAAAGATGAAGTATTCATGACATCTTAAATGAAGAATTAAGTCTTAAATTAATTTTAGTTGAATTTGACACTTGGGTAAACGTATTTGGATCGTGTTTTATATAAATATGTACAACCTATAATGCTGGATAAGTGCACATTTACATGTAGGTACATCATATGTTGCTAGACCTGTTGAAAATACTTTTGGAGATTCTTCATCATTTAAATGGAAGTGTTTGAAATGTATAGTGTTTGAATGCGTTTGCGAAAGTGTTTGAAATCGTTAGGGTAATTGTTCAACGCGTTTGGAAAGTGTTTGAACGCGTTTGGAGAAGTGTTCGGTAGCTTTGTGAAAGTGTTCGAACGTTTATAAAAGTGTTTGAGATTTTTCCCAAACGCTTTCCAAACACATTCCAAACACTTTCCAAACACATTCCAAACGTTTTCAAACGTTTCCAAACACAAGCCAAACACCAGCAAAACGCGAAAAAAAGCGTTTGGCTGTTTACTTTTAGCCGGGCGTTACTGTATCTTGTGGGAAAGATAGGACAGACAGGGTACGAGTTAATTGCCGAGGGCAAAGATTATAGATCTAGAGGAATGGGTGGAGTAGGTAATAATGTCAAGTGGGAGTGTCCTATGATCATAGTGTAGGTCGGCACAAATGACCTGGAGGGCTAGGTGGAACAGAGCCGAGGGGAGGGGAGACTGAGGCAGTTATAGGGGAGGTATACAGGAGAGGGGTTGCCAGATTAGTTAGGACCGTTGGAATGTGAGCCACTCATCATGGGGGTTTTATGTAGCCTTAGCATGAGTGGCGGGGAATCTAGTAGGATGTTTGCAATGAACAGGCAACTTGGGAAGATCAGCAGGCAGAGAGGGTGTGCATGTAAGGATGTATGAGGGAACTATGCTGATAGGAGGGAGAAGTACAACTGGGATGGTTTGCACCAAAATCAGTTAGGAGAAAATAGTCTAGGACAGGTGTATAGTAAGTAACAGCAGGTAAACTAGTTATTCCAGCAACTGCCAGGGGATGACATAAGAAGACAAAGAATGGAAACCACCGAAACGCAAAAAATAAACATAAAAACAGAAGTACAAAATTCAATAATTAGATAAAATTTAGCTGTATTAATAGCCTGTGGTAGAAAGGAAATATATCTGACATCTAGTAGATTATGGAGAGTGAAAGTTTGAACACTGTTCCATAAGAAATAACACATATTCTGCATGAAGAAATTGGGAAGGTTGAAAGCCCGACAGGTTGCGATATGATTATTAAGGGGAGAAGGAATGGACAGAAAAAGGAGAGGGGGAGTGGCTTCTTCGTAAAGAGAGCAATCACAATACACGGAAGTACACGTGAGAAATTGGAGGATAGTAGCAAAAACAAAAACAAAAAAAAAGAATTCGGTGGATTTTTTATTGAATCAAGAGCAAATGAAAGAGTAACATGTATGGTATATGTCCAATGGGTATGACTGGATGAGTGGAATAACCAAATATATGATAGGGTTAGAATGATGACAAGTGGGACACAAAACAAGGATACAAGATTCTCTTGCGGGGGACTTCAAGAGACACATCCAAAATAGATTGGAAAGGATTGAAGGACGGGAGAGGGAAATAAACAGAAATGGAAAAAAAATCTCTATTTTGCCAAAGAATATGGGCTAAGTATAAGCGGCAAAGACATTTGCTGTAAGGGGAAGTGGACAAGGACCTCGGGACAAAGACAGATAATAATAGATTATATTCTGGTACACAATGATATATTCAGCATGATGCAGAAATGTGTGTTAGATGATGAAGGGAAACTGGACTCAGAGAGTAACGACAACTGGATGACATTATCTTTGTGCATACAGTTGCAGAAACGTGGCAGGAGGGATGGGGATAAAAATGGGTGTGGAATTAAAACAGGGATATTGATTGGGAGGGCTATCAAAAAAGACTCCAAGTTGAACTTCGACAATGGAAACAAAATGAGCAGCAGAAGGCAACGTGCAACAAATGAGTGATGACTTGACCAAAATAATCCTTAAAGTACAAGAGGAAAAGATAGGCCGCAAGAAAGTTCCTATTTAGAGGATGGGGTAATAGGATAGACTCTGAGCTTAAAGGTGTAAAAAAAGTATCAAAAAGCAAGAAATAAAGCATGGAGATTGGCAAGGAAAACAGATTTTTTGAGGGTGAACAAGAAACAGCAAAAAAGCTCTATTTGGAATGTACGGACATGAGAGCAGAAAGAAGATCAGAAGAAAATCAAAACATGGCAAAGAAAATAAACGGATGTGGGGGAGGGTTCAACTATCTTTAGGAGACAAGTAAATCAGAGTAAGAGGAAACAAAAACAATATATTACATATGGAGGGAAGAAAAAGTGACTACAAAAAAGACACTCAAGAGGGACTGTTAATGATACAAGTGGGGACAAAGTCCAGTACTACAGCATCAGGCAGAATATAAGCAGGATCAATGAATCCTGATCTGTGTGATAAGGTCTTAAGTGTATTCATTAGAAAGGAACCATAAGAAATCGTAAAGAGCTAAAAATTATGTTTAATAGTACATCAATGAAGAACAGGTATCAAAAAATCCAACCGTCTCATAATTTCTTATATTATATGAAAAGGCCAGTGACGTTTTCTGGACTAATGTAAGGGTATTTTCACGTTTGGGGAAAATTTTAAGTAAAATAATGTACAGTAGAATGGGCAACATTATAAAAAGTCTTGGACTAATCGAATAAATCCAGAGGGGTTTTAGACTTGGTAGACGTGTAGGGAATCATATTTGTACCATGACTTAAAATCAAGGCAAAAGCAACAAAGGTTATAACGTAAGATGCCCGGTCTTTTCTTTGCAGACGGCATTGAGCTAATGACAGAATCTGCAAAAGGGCTACAAGAGTTGCCAAGTATAGCGGTGAATTATGGGAATAAATGGACACTGGGACTACACAAAGAAGCCAAATCATGACCCCACGGGAAAAAGATGCAGATAAGAAATACAAGGTTGGCAAATTTCAAATTCAAATGACAAGGAGATCTTGGTAGAAATTCGGTAGGCTGATGATTATGAATATCTTGGGGTACGCCTAAAAGTAACCAACACAGGTGTGTTCAGATATCAAACAGAGAACATTAAACAGAGAGTTTAGCAGACATGGGGAATCGTCAAAGCTACAGCAATCAACAGCATTAATAGGGCCTTTAAAGCAAGGGTACTATGGGACAGGGTAGCAATAGCAGGTATGCTCTATGGTCTGAATGAAATTTAAATCAGTGTTGCAGATAGTCTAAGGATTGAAAAGCTAAAAATGAAAAGGGTAAATGGATTCTGGGGGTTCAGTCATGTACTGCAACTGAAGCAAATATTGGGGAATTAGGCTAGTTAAGCATCCATGTCAGAATTGCAAAATCAAAATTAAACTTCTGGGCTTACATGTAAAAGGTAAGCGATGACAGATAGTGCAGGTAGGCCTATTATGGAGTTTGTTAAGTAGCAAACAAAATGTCAGAGACATGAATTGTTTAGCACCAAAATATGACTTAAAAGGAGCTGACCAGGTTGAATACTGCAAAGTATATGTTTCTCAAACAGTGATACAGGGATGAAAACATGATTAAAATGGAAATTTAGAGAACAAAGTACACTGAACGCATATAAAGTGCATGCTGGGATGGTAAGACAACTAAAATACACAACAGAAAGCAACAGTAAGTGTAAAGTATGAACACGTGGTGGTGATGCTGAGACTACAAATCACTGCATTTTTAGATGTGAAGCCTACAACGTCAAGATAGACAGTATTTTTTTAGAAAAGAGAAATCACATCTGGGCTACACTATCTGGTATGATGTTGAGGAAAAAGAAAAGACTGTCTTAAAGTAGAAGAGCAACAAAATGCAGTAAAACGTAAGAATAGCAGAGTGAAATGAGAGGGTGGTAGTCCCTTTAAGAGATCCCTAGAATGAATGTTTGTCTGTAGAATGTTTGTCCAGTGGGGTCCTCTTTCTACAGACAGAAACCTGCTGCCGCCGCTAACGCAGCTTCTCTTCTCGATAAACATCAAGGGATCTTTTGTAGGCATTTCCCATAGACAGGTCAACACATACCATGGCCTTTGATAAACCAGTAATGGACCACTGGTATAATTGAGAGCCAGAGACGAGTCTCTTGGATAGGATTGGGATTTAACCCCTGACCCCCCACACATGAAGCAGACACGTAGCACTAGGCCATGAAGGCTCTCTCGGATTGCTTGTCTGTAAAGTGTTCGTCTATCCAGAAACATGTTCCTGCCCTCTTCAGGACACTTCTTTCGGTGTTCTCAGCATCCTACTAGACAGTCCTGCACAGAACTTTTGTTTCCTTTTTCAGTCTCCTGTGAAAACCGGAAGGCAACAAGCAACGCTTTCCTGTTGCCCTCTTCTAGGACTGAACTTTTATGTGGTCCTGTGAAAGCAAGACCACAAAAATGTTCAGTCTAAGATGAGGCCTTATGTTATACGTGTGCATTTCAAATTGTGAATATGTTGCAAAGAGGGTGAAAACTAGTGAGTGAATGCTACATTGTCAGCATGCAGACATACAAAAAACATGCTAATTTGATTTTTTAGGTTTTTATTTTAACCCATATCTAGAATAGCATGGGAAACATATAGCAGAAGGCATGTCTTGATCTAGGAGTCGAGATACAATTATCATTTTGCAGCCATCAGCTGGCAGATTCACTAGCAAAGAGAGTTATTACTGAGTCTGAGGTGGACGTGATACAGGTTTGGCACGAAATTAACATGCTTAAACGCCCTTAGCATCTGTATTCCAAATCAATGGAACAAAAGTAAAATGACGTTCTTGGTGATAAATCATGTGAATGAATGTTGAGGGTTTTTTGGGGCAATGAATACCTGTAATGATGAATTCAATTTTGACGAAAGAAAGATGGTTTCCAGTATTTTTTGCTAGTACATGGAATTTTACTATAAGTGTAATTGTCAACGATATTGTATAAAGCTTTTAACATAAGCCTGCTTTTCAATCGATATCAGGGATATATTTAATGTTATTTGACACATCCAGATATTGTGATTGGTTGTACTGATATTTTCAAAATGAATACAGGTATTCCGGGTTTGTAATCTGGCCTGCCCTAGCGGTAGCGAAACCACGATTTGGCAGACAATACCCTGATTGTGGATATATTGGAACTTGAGTGTGGCAGCTGTTGAATGTCTTGCTAGACAAAATACCAAAGACATGACATGAAAATGCTTATAAAACGCTGAGAATCATAAATGCAAATTTTGATTATCTGTACAAGTGATTATATTTGATTATCCTTTCAGGCGGAAAGAGTTCCACTAAACCAAATTCAGCAATTTGTGCGAATACTCAAGCTGAAGTTGTGTGAATCAAATGATGTTTTTGAGAAATTTTGTCAGGCACTAGTACAGGATGAGGAACAGGCTTTGGCAAGACGTCTCAGGGACAAAGTGGAAGAATTAAGGATAATGGAAAACAGCCCATATAGTAATATGTGTTCAATATGTGTAATCGTGCACACGTTATGTATGGAATATTATATGTCTCGGAAATGTGCCCAACAAAAAAAAATTCAGTAAGCAAAGAGTTGAATTTTCTTGTTTTGTCCTTTACCTAAGGATATTTTCCTTTGTCTATTCCAACTCTTAAAACCCAGATTTATTTTAGTTAGATGATGTTGAAATGCAAGCAAACCTCGTCTGTTGCAGGTGGTCTAACAATACAGGTGAAGCAATGAGAAACATGGAATTGACGTACGGTCATAACGTAATATGTGTACTTTACAGATGGTGATTTTGGGAGCACGTATCACTGTTTCTGACTTTTTTTGTTTAATATATATCTAGATCAATATCAATGTGACTGTGTTACAAGCAAAATTTGTATGAATTCGGGCGGTTTCTTTGTGCAATGTATAATGGTATGCAAGCTTCTTTCGGGGATGAAACGTTGTGCGTCCCTTAAAATTTCCTATCTCAATATATTACTAGGGAAAAGCATGTACAAATCCTTGACTAATTGTAACTTTGTAAGTTTGGGTATCTTTACATTTTATGAACCAACAGACTCTTTTGACAATTCAAACTTTTAACTAATCACATGTCATTGTTTTAGAGTACACACTCATAATCATGATTTAGTTGAATCTTTTGCATAGATTATTGTTATGTTTCTAGCAATATGAGGATGACTAAGCCTGCAGCTCCATATATGCTCAGCTGTGAAAGACTTAGCTCGTCACGTCTGCCAATCAGGACACAGACTCTCTGAGGAGATTGTCTATGTATGTTGTCAAAAAGGTGCATGAACTCAGCATTTAAATTTAGCAAGAGGTCCTGCATGGATTTGTAAATGAGTACAATGTGGAAGGTTGTTAGGGGGTAGTGGGCACCATTAATGAAACCCTGATTTTATGCCTTTTCCATTGTATAGTATCCCTCATGGAAATACAACGGCAGGATGAACACAAATTAAATGGGCATGACCACCATAAATGTTCAAGTACACAGAGTGTATCTTTTTACAGTTTCTTTAGCATGCGCGTTCCAAGCACTTTTTACATGATGCTTATTGATTTAGATTATGGACAAGTTAAGCATGATTTTAGCACTGTTCTGTTTTCAAATTGGCACAGTAGTCCTCCTCTTGTAAGGCCACCCAAATGCACAGGAAATATTGCTTTATAACAGGCTTGGAATCCCCAGAGTGGGACAATAAGGCGTACATTTACTGCACAGATAAGTAGCATCTCATGAAGGAGGGAGAGGACTTTCAAGAGGGGAACCATTGTATACTCAATTAGGAGAGTATGTATTTTGGGCAATATTAATGAAATTTCGCATAAAACAGTGGTCCATGTCACTAGAGGCCACTCCTACTGCAACAAAAAGTAGCCTTAAAGCATAGGTGGCTTCATGACGTGTGTCTCTTGTAACAGAGACCACTCAAGATTGTGCTACTTGTCCAGCCAACAATTTTAATGTAGTTCCAAAAGATCACCAATTATTTTTGTATAATATCAAAACATGACAAAAAGTCTGAGAATGATTTGATTCTTAAAATCAACCAAATGTACGTTTCATACAGACCTTATAAAGTAGAATGTTAAGGCCGCCTGTTCCAGGCCTTGAAAAGTATGACAATATTTAGGCATTAAAAAGGCAGACATAATTTGTGTGAATTTATTTTACTAAATCTTGGAAGGCCTGTTATGATAGCTTGTTTTTTTTGTTGCTGAACACTGGCATGCCATTCTGCCCTAACAGCAATCCAAATTAACTGTTAGTATAATCATAACTTATATTTACATAGTTTTTGATGTTTGAAAAATTTATGTATTACATTTTTCATGCACAGAGCACAAACACAAACATTTAATTAATGCAATTTAAAGCATAAAATCCAGATGTTCACAAGTCATTTGTGAGGGGTTAGTGTTTCATGCTCAGAATGGCAAAGGGGCGCATATGCACACGCTCAAATAAACAGCGTCACACCCGCGCCCACTGCCCAAAATCATTGGACAAAGTGCTGTGTTTGTTGACATCCACACATGATATCAATGGCTGAAATGTAGCTTCAGCATCTTTCTTTGTTAGCTCAGCTGACTTATCAGTCTGATGTCAACCACTTGCCAGATCTACCTAAAACTTGGTTAGAATGTATCTTAGGTAAGTCTCTGCCGCGTTTGTTCAAATGGTCACGGTCCAGTAATTACTGGAGCTTCTGTGATTTTTGTTTTTGGTCATTTTGTCACCAAATCCAAAAAAAAATATCTTCTCTGAAATCGCTCTGCCAATTGCCTTAAAATTGCTTGGAGTGACCTCTGAAGGATCCTGAGACCTTAATATGTCCAACAGGTAGGATCTGTGATTTTTCAAGTATTAAATACGTAACAAAGGCCGTTTTTGCTATTTTCGACTTTTCCCGCAACTGTCACTCAGATTGTGCTGAAACGTAGTGGAAATGTAACTTGTTGAAGGGCCAAACAAAGTCTTTCACAACGGGGCGTTGCTGTGAATACCTATTTTTAAATAAATTTGTCAACTCCTGTACTTATCGGTCAATGCATTGACAACTATAAATATGAATAGTTTTTCACAACAGGGCGTTGCTGTGAATGCCTATTTTAAAATAAATTTGTCAACTCCTGTGCTTATCGGTCAATGCATTGACAACTATAAATATGAATAGGAATTACAACGGTACTATAAAGCTCCTCTTTTGACCACGTTCAAATTTGATACAAAGGCTACTCGTGGGTTGTTCCCACGATACGGCATGCTTTAAAAAAATGGATGTGAAAATAATACTTTTATTCACATTTTTATTTTAAAAAACTCACTGCGCCTTCAATCTTCGCTTTCTGTTCATTTCCGACACCCACAAGTTGCGAAAGGCTTGTAACGTCACAAGCGCAACCCCGCTGGCTGACAGGGAAGACTTCGACATTTCTGCTGAGTCATGACTGTCAAGTGTCACTTGGTTTAAGTATTTTCTATCCTCCTTGATCAACAGGATTAAAAATGCATTTAGAAATATTTTTTTTGTCTCTGTTCCCGCCCAGGATGGGTCAGTGTGTTGCTGTTATTTGTAGCAGTACAAGTTTTGCAGCTTGTTTACATTCTCCCAAAGATTTGAAATTACGGAGAGGATGGACCCATGCAGTCAACATTTACGTGGACCAGTGGCAAGGGCCTGGTAAAAGATCTAACCTATGTAGCAAACACTTTTGTGAAAGTTACTAAGATTTGTCAAATATGACGATATTTAGGACAGGTTTGGTAAGAGAAAGCTACTGTTGTTGCCAAAAGGGTCCCCATGGCTGGAAAATGGAAGGATCTATGGAACTGGCCAAATTAGGCATTACTCATAAAACCAGGAACAGTGATTCATTATTTTTCTTTACAGTATTTACAAATTAATCTTCAGTGTGATTCTGATTTCAAAGTTTTTGTATCAGCGAAATATGTAGGTCTGGTAATTCTACGACTGTTACAATGTACATATATCACACAATGATCAATCGAATGTCACAGTGACAACGCCGGTCTGGGATGTTAATTGTTACAACAAACCACTGTAATACGTATGTCCAATTAATACTCTGTACTGCAATGTATTAAATCCCATAATCAGATAACGCTTGTTTGAATAGCTATCACATACATGCCTCATCTGCGCAGTTGCCAAAAGCAGTGGGCAGATGGTCTTTCATCTTTTTCAGTCATGTGCGACTGTTTGTGACAGTCTATAGCCTGCTCCCAATTATTGGGTGTACAAAATTCCATCTCATTGTACCTTTGTTGTTAATATGAAACCAGAAAACAAGTCAGTCACCGGAAAAAAATCACCATTGTTACATAATGGATACGATCTGAAATAAAGGATATCAATAACACGTATACTTATGACACTGTGTACTGCCCCCCAATGGCCGTGAGGTCACGGCTGGGTAGTATTTCTGATATTGAAAGCTGTCTGCAAACTTGTATTTAATAATCCATATACTGCACATATGGGAAAGGAAAATTAACTGTTTGTTTAGACCTTTATATACCATAGGCGTAGGCCTTAGCTGTTTCAGTGAATGCTAGAACTTGAAACAATACAAGACCATGCCCATCCTGACGCAAATTCCAATATATTGCATTTATGCTTGTTCTTGGTAAATGAAATCTAGAAATGTTTAAAAAGGATCTCTTTTGCAACGGATTATGATTGCCCAGACGGCAAGTTGCGGTCTTGTGGCTGTACCACGGCGGCACTTCCTGCAGCATTGCTGACAGTAGAGGTTTGGGCTTCCCCTCGTGTGTAAGGCTGAATGATCTTTTCCTTGCTGCTTCAGCTTTTCTTCTTAATTCTTCTTCAACGTCATCAGACCACGTACTTAAAGAATCAATTCATACTCTCCGGAATCTCTTTTCTCTGTTTTATCTGCCATAACTCGTGGCCAACTGAAGGCACTCTGGCTTATAACACATTCAGCCTGGCCAGCGGGTTGCGTTTGTGATGTTACTAACTATTTTCCACATAGGGCCATGATCAGAGAAAATTCGCGTACTTTCCTGTCGCAAATGTGGGCAACTTTTGGAGCTACCCCCGCCTCCCCACCACTTGAAAGTGAACTTTAACAACATGGTTTTAAGATATCGTTTTAACATCAATTTTCTAATATGTGGCACACAGTCAAGCAAGAGGACCTTTAACCTTTTTTACCTTTTTCAAAACTACTAACCAGACTTAGAACTGGAGCGAGGGATGTACCTTGGATGGGTCTCAACCAAGTTTGTTGAAATGGTCGCCCTCAAGTGATTTTAAAATTTTTTTATGCTCATTTTTTTGCAATTGATTCGAAATTGCGTTAGGAACTTTTGAAAACCTGAGTTTTTTTAACTGGTGACGCTCTGATTTTGAAAATATTTTTCTATACAGAAAGTGTGTTCTTGCTATTTATGACTTCTCCAAAAGTGTTACTTAGATAATGCTGAAACTTGATGGAAATGTTTATTGTAGAAGTGCCAAACAAAGCTGTTCACAAAATGTTGGTCCTGTCAATCTGCAAGTTTTAAAAATTGTTCAATTTGTGTAATTATCAGTTAATACAGACAGTCCTATTGATCACTACATAAGTAAATGGGCTTGCATTCGTAATTATATGATTTTGACTTCTCTAATCCCACTGTCCGCATTCACTTAAAACAAAGTGGTGATGTTCTCTGAGTAGGTATCTACCTTGATTATTCAAATGGTCACGCTCCAGTGATTTTTGGATTTTTAGCTCTGCTGAGCAAAGGTTGCAGAGCTTATGCCACCGCTCATATCTGTCAATGTGTCTGTAAACTTCTGCTTGTCAGCGCGATACAATTCATAAAGTCGGCCCAATATAACTTTCAGGATCTTAACGGTTCATAAAAAATTTGGTCCCTTTCGATATTGGTGGCGCCACCTGCAATATTATATAACATAGATTAAAATGTGAAAATCTTGTGAACACTCAAGCATCTTTAATTTATGGGCCAGATCTTCTCCAAACTTGGTAGGATTGTAGGGGAGGTCAAAATCCAGCTTGCAGATGATGCTAGTGGCGCCACCTATAATTTGGGAGAAATTATGAGCGAAAATGTGTTTTAAGATATAAAGTAGCAAATTTGAAAAGGTAATAAGGTTAGAGTTGCCAAATTTATAGGATTTTATATATATATATATATATATATATATATATATATATATATATATATATATATATATATATATATATATATATATATATATATATATATATATATATATCATGTACAATGCGAGAATGCTATGTTATATCAGTGATCTTCAAATATTTTGTGAGGTGAACATATCTGTTAAATTGAAAGAGGTGAGTATGTGTAGCTTGACATCAGTGGCAAAGAAAATTGAGCCTTCACAATGACCCAATGATTCTTTGACTTGTGTATCTTAAGAAAGGGGCATTTAATTCAATATCTTGAAGAATAAGGCAAAAGATGCCAAATGGACCACACATTCGTATTATGTGAACGTTTGATATTGTATGATATGGCTAACGTTGAATATTTCTTAAGGTCCTGGATTGAAAACATGTCAGAAAATGATTTTGGAGCTGGTTGTCAGCAGAGCATTAGGCCCATGAGCCTCTTGCATGAATTAAAAAATTGATATCACTGTTTAGCACATTAATATGACACAGTGCAAAAAAAATAAACAGCAGTACATGAACACTGATTATCCTAATCTAGAAAAGGAATCAAATATTGCTGATTATCTACAACCATATTGCTGTAATTTATGAAAGAGAGATGTGATAATATCCAGATATTAGTATATAAGCAAAAGCTCATAGCAAATGGCTGTTGACTTATGAGATTTTTCAACCCTAATGGTTGTTTAATTCTGCTTTATATTTTCGTCTGTAAATTATTTTAAAAATTATCTTTTAATACTTTAGATTCATCTTGTCACATTGTTATTGACTCCCAATCAATTTCTTGGTAAGTGTTTTTGACGTGTTCACCTAAAGCTGTTTTTTTTTATGCTCACACATCTTCTTGTTTCTCCAACTTAACTTTCCTTGTAAGTTTCCCAGTCTAATTTGTAGTCCATTCAACATTTGTTTAAAGTATTTATTTTATCTTTGGATTGAACTGATGATATTTTATCTTTGCTATGGACTGATAATGAGCCTAAATGGTAAATGGGCTTGTAAAAAAAAAAAATCTACTTTTTATCTAAAAATGGCAAACTGATATCACAGCGCAAATTGATAATGTCCCTAGATAATTATATATTTTTCAGCTCAGCTGATTTGTAGTCAGCGTTTTAAGGAGGCTGAGTCATCTGTCTGTCCGTCTGTTCACAATTACATTTTCAATTTTCCAAAACTTTCAGGCACATTGACTTCAAACATGTTGGGTAGGTCTCTACCAAGTTTGTTCAAATGGTCATACTCCATTGAATTTTAAATTTCTTATGAATTTTTTGTTTCTTCTTTATGCCAACTCCTAAAAAAATCTTCTTTTCTGAAACTACTCACCCCAGTGCTTTGATATCACACATGAGGACTTCCCAGAGACTCATTGGTGGATATTTTTCTTGTGGAAGGGTCGAACAATGTTGTTCACTAGTTAGCACTGCTGTGGATTCCTAATTTTTAAACTTTTTTTTTCAATTCGAGTACTTATAGGTAAATGCACCTTCCCTTTTGATTACTGTGTAAGTCAAAGGGCATTCTAATGCTATTCCTAATTTTTGACTGCTTCTCCGAAACTAACAGCCAGATTGACTTCAAATTTGGTGGCAGTATACCTTGGGTAGGTTTCTACTGGGTTTGTTTAAATGATTATAATCCAGGTATTTTATAATTTTTAATGAATGTTTGTTTTTTGGGGGGCCAAATGTTGAAAAACTATCTCCGAAACTGTTCACCCAATTACTTTAATATACACGGGACCACTCGTAGTTCTGAATTTGGTCTTCAAGTGGCGCTGCAATATTTTTAAATGATTATAATCCAGGTATTTTATAATTTTTAATGAATGTTTGTTTTTTGGGGGGACAAATGTTGAAAAACTATCTCCGAAACTGTTCACCCAATTGCTTTAATATACACGGGACCATTCGTAGTTCTGAATTTGGTCTTCAAGTGGCGCTGCAATATTTTTCCATTTTTTGTTCGTGTTTTCGCTATTTTGGAATTCTCCAGAACCATCACTCAGATTTAGTCGAAACTAAGGAGATATGCCTCTTGTGAAAACGTCAAACAAATGTATATTTTAGGTGGCACTGCTGTGGATTCCTGATTTTTGTCATTTTTTCCCCCAGTTCGGGTACTTATCGGTAAATCTACCTGTTGCATTGATTACTATGCAAGTCAATGTACATTCTAATGCCAATTCATATTTTGGGCTGCTCTGAAGAAACTGCCAATCGGACTGACGTCATACTTGGTGGTAAGGTACCTTGGGTGGGTCCCTACCAAGTTCGCATAGCCACGATCCAGTGATTTTTGGATTTTATATGATTTTTTTTTTAGATTCTGAAAACAAATTTAAATCCTAAAGTTTACCATGGTAGTATCTTGTTATGGTTATAACTTAAATAATTTTGGCCAGATTAATGTCAAACATGTTAGGGATGTGCCTTATTAGTGTCTACCTATTTTGTGCAACTGGTCATACTCCAGTGAATTCTGGACCTTGACCTCTTTCCCAAGGTCAGTAGACAACTCACTTGAAATTTTCTGCTCCTTGATAACTTGGGATATGTTTTGAGCTAGGAGCTAGATGTGTCACGTGCTAATGTTTCTCTGTGCAGGCCATGCTTAGACAGTACATGAGTGACATTGACCTCATTTCTGGGATCACAAAGCAACATAAATGGATTTTACTCTTCATTTTTACATGAGAACTACTTGAACTGGTACCTCACTGTTCCACATGTTAAAGTTCTAGCATAAAGGTCTGACTTACTCAGTATCAGGGGGACCTTGATCCTATTCCAAGTTCACAGAGCCATAAGTGTGATGAATATCTTGGTCAGCTGTGCATGGGCTGTTCACACATGCATCTTATTTGTGTGTTTGTGTTATTTTCAATTTTTTGTCTAAAACCGTCCGTTAGATTAAGCTGAAACTTGGTAGATATGTTCCTTCTGGAAGGGTCAAACACAGTTGTTCACTAGGTAGCACTGCTTTGGGTTCCTAATTTGTAATTATTTTTCAATTCATGTACTTATCGGTAAATGGACCTTTCCTATAAGTTACTATATAAGTCAATAAGCATTCTAATGCTTATTGACATTTTAGACTTCCCCAAAGAAACTGTGAGTCAGATTGACTTTAACTTTGCGGCAATGTACCTTGGTGGGTCCTTACCAAGTTTGGTTAAATGGTCATGCTCCAGTGATTTTTGGTTTTCTACGATTTTGGCCTGGATAGTTAAAAAGTCCCAAGAAGAAAGTTTAATATGGAAGTTTCGCCTAATGGTTATAACTTAAGGTCTTGGACCAGTAACCCCTCAAGGTCGGGTGAAGTGATCCACAACTTTTGATCGAGTCCTGAATACTGTTGCTATGTCTATCGGATGTTAATATCACAGGAGCAGAGCATCCCAAATTAAGTCCCATCATCATTTTGGATAGGAAAATACTTATCAACTGTGAGTTTTAGAAAGGCACTGCTACTCTAGAAATATTTTAAATCATGTGATAACTTTGTGTATTTTTGGAGACATATTGGGCGCGGAACGGTCAATCATGGAGGTAAGGTACACAAATGCACCTGTAAAAAAAAATCTAATCACATGACCCCCCATCTTCTTGGTTTTAACTTGTTGCTACCGGTATAAACTTGAAGCAGAATGCCAAGGAAGTTGCAGTTTTACGTTTCAAATAGGAGAAATAAGCCAGCGAATGTCGCTATTTTAACATGTAAATGCATTAGGCCTAGGTCACTGGTCCAAGACCTATACCCCAATATACAGGCTTTTGAGTCTGCATGTATATGCCTGTTTTTCTGTACACACACCTAAACAAAATGACATCTTTCACTATTTTTTCACATTTTCTAGGCACACAAGTGGTGTCAAGAGGAATTAGCATATTTGTTGGCCACATATGAGCCAAATACAATTAGGTGTAAATTATGGCAGGGTGGACCACGCTCTGCAGGGGGTCATTGCAGGTACAACTCAGCTGTGTTTGTCTTTTTTTCACAAAACATATTTGCCAAGACCAGTAAATTACTGCCATTGCCTTCCACTTTGTGTTAATTACATATTTTTGTAGTATTTCATATGACATGTTGATGTCAACACGGAGTGCCAAGCTGCACTGTCTATTGGTATTGGGAAGGGGGCACACACAAATGCAAGAGCTCTTGTTTCACACAATAAAAACAACTTTAACATCCAATCATTTCATTTTTTTCAAGCACCACATTGTGCTTTGTGATGACAAAAAATAAAGCTTGAACATGCAGATCACTATATATATAGGTCTTGGACCAGTAACCCCTCAAGGTCTGGTCAACTGACCCACAACTTTTGATCGAGTACTGAATACTGTTGCTGTGTCTATTGGATGTTAATATCACAGGAGCAGAGCATCCCAAATTAAGTCCCATCATCATTTTGGATAGGAAAATACTTATCAACTGTGAGTTTTAGAAAGGCACTGCTACTCTAGAAATATTTTAAATCATGTGATAACTTTGTGTATTTTTGGAGACATATTGGGCGCGGAACGGTCAATCATGGAGGTAAGGTACACAAATGCACCTGTAAAAAAAAATCTAATCACATGACCCCCCATCTTCTTGGTTTTAACTTGTTGCTACCGGTATAAACTTGAAGCAGAATGCCAAGGAAGTTGCAGTTTTACGTTTCAAATAGGAGAAATAAGCCAGCGAATGTCGCTATTTTAACATGTAAATGCATTAGGCCTAGGTTACTGGTCCAAGACCTTAAATAATTTTGGCCAGATTTGTGTCATAAATTGGTAGCGATTTACCTTTGATATTGTCTACTTATTTTGTGAAAGTGTTCAGGCGTCAGTGATTGCTGGATTTTTGATGATGGACCTCGATATTTAACATGTTAGTGTTCTTGCATAGAAATTAAACTAACTCAGTACATGGGTGACCTCGATCCCATCACAAGTTTACAGAACCGCATCTGTGATGCATTTCTAGGTCAGTGGAGCATGGGCTGTTCATAGAGCCCTTCTGTATAATACTTTTTGCGTACTTTTGCTATGATTTTTTTTCCTAAAACCGTGACTGAGAATAATCAGAAATTTAGTAAATATGTCCCTGGTGAAAGGGTCAAAGTGATTTATTAGGTGGCACTGTTGTGGATTTTTGTTTTTTCACTATCTTTTTAACTCATGTATTTATCGGAAAGTGCACCATTCCTGTCGATTCCTATGTTCAGCACTGGACATTCTAATACTAAGTTACCTTTTTAATGAACATGTCTTTGGGCAAATCTTAGAAATAATTTTAAATGCCATATGCATATAGCTCAACCTGGGTCTATTCAGTTGGAAATTTGATTTTATGAAAAAGCTTAGGTCAGCTGAGCTGGGCTGTTCAAACAGACTTTTAGTTTTTATGACAGTTTTATATGTTAGTGTAGTTCATGTTTTAGCACAGGACAGCCAGCTGAAATACTATTCAGTGATACCAGCAATTTTGTTCCACTACCATAGTAGATCAGTTTGCATGTGTGCGTGTGTGTGTGTTTGTGTGTGTGTGTGTGTGTGGCTGGTTTTTTTCCTAAAATTGAATGCAGTGTACTATGGTCATGAAATAGGTAAATTGTATTTAATGATAGATAGATAAACTTTATTTTACGAGGGTAACCTGATAAACAAATTGTTTATCTTCCTCAGGGCCCTCCAATAAATACAAATACAGTAAAATACATACAATAAAATACACACAATAAATATAAATACAATAAGATACATTCCAATAAGGATGTGGGTTTATATAGGGGGACCCCCAGGAACAGCTGGCTAAGATTGAAATGCAAATAGGCACCCGATGGTCTCGTACAATTTATACAAATTACAGTAATGACTGTTAAAAGCTAAAAACTTCATTGCCCATAAAAAGATCTCATAAAAACAGATTTAAAGGCAAAAGGTATTGGCTTTTCTCTGATATCACGTGACAGTGAATTGTATACTTTAGCACCTGATACCGCTATAGAGTTGCAGTATGCTGCCTTGTTAGCGCGACGAAATTGGAGGAGGCCACTTTCTGCGGAACGAGTTGTTCTTATGTGTGCATCCTTTACATAAACAAACATGTCAGTCATATATTTAGGGGCATTACCATTTAAACTTTTGTATACCATTAGGGCCTTTCTGTAGCGAAAACGATCTAATAGAGGCATGATACATACCGAGATTTTGGTAGACGGCAGCAGTGGGAGCTCTATAGTCAGTATCTGTCATTAATCTGATATAGCGCTTTTGGAGTTTAACGAGCTTCTGCATGTCACAACATCCATCCCATACTGTACTGCAATAATGAAAATGTGGTAAAATATAAGCATTATAAAAGGTTTTGCGTGCTGAGGGAGGTAGGAAACACTTAATTCTGCCAAAAAGAGCAATATTGCCACACACAGACTTGTACACCTTATGACAGTGGTCTTTCCAAGACAATGCTTGGTCTACTTTCACCCCAAGTAACTTTTCACATGTGACATTTTCCAGAGTCTTTCCATTTAGATAGTAGTTGAGGTTTGGTGTACGTAAATTTCTCCATTTTTGGTTAGTGGTGATAAGCATAGACTTTGTCTTGTCAGTGTTGATAGCCATTTTGTTTACATGACTCCAACCATGTAACCGTTGTAGGTCAATATTCAAATTTTCCTGTATCTCTTCTACTGACTTTCCACAGACATGGATTGATGAGTCATCGGCATACATGTCAATTTGGTTTTCCAGATGGAAGGGTAAATCATTCATGAAGATAATGAATAATAATGGACCAAGGATACTACATTGAGGGACTCCTGATTTGATGTTTAATTTGTCTGAAGATGATGATTTGAACTGAACGGACTGTTTTCTCTCTGTAAGATAGGACCTAAACCAAGAAAGGGCAGCTGGGTTACATCGATAGAGATCCAGCTTGTGAAGGAGATGTCGATGACTCACCAAGTCAAATGCCTTTCTAAGATCAACAAATATCACTCCGTTCATAAAATCATTGTTAATGGCGTGGGACCAAGAGTTAACCATTTTGCACAAAGCAGTCTCACATGCGTGTTTTGGTAGGAATCCTGATTGAGACTCGAGGATTAAAGGACGGACATAGTTGTATAGATGGGTGTGCACATGTCGTTCAAATGTCTAATTGTCGGTATAACGCCACTCCTGCATGTTGCTCAATGTGTCCCCCTATTGGTTTAAAGTAAAACTATAATTATAGGTACCTCCTGGTGTCTCCATCTATTAGCTATAAAATAATAGGTTTACAGTAATGAACTATGGGCAAATGAAATGTTCTGAATTGAAGCGAAGACAATGAAAATGATGTTAATCAAAAATTGAAGTTTATATTGGGCTTTAAATCCATGTGATAATATTTCTGATATCCAGATATTTCTCCGGTGATGTCCCCAGCTTTCTCAATGGAAGTAAAGATGTTATTTAAACGTTAGACTCGTCAGTTAGGCCTAGCACGTAATTATATGTAATGTTTGACGTCATTAACGTAGAAACGAAAGTCAACAACATATTTGTATCTACAATAATAAAATGACGTAGATATTTTCATTGCGCGCTAAAAATACAGCCTAGGCCTACTTAGGAATTATTCAATTATTTTGCTTCACAATAGAGTCCAAGACGAATCCTATCTCCAAATCATTATCCCGATTCATACCAGTTTCAGGACCTGTCTTGTACATTTTAATTTTCACGTATTTTCCTTTTCCAATAATTTGGCTCAAAGGTTAAAGGTTTGCATTCTTTCCTACATATTTGGTTTCCACAGTCAAGACAGTGTTCTGCTATCGCCGACTTGTTAATTTCGCCTTGTGTAACTGCTTTCCTTTGCTCAGAAATTCTTGCCGTAAGGGGGCGCCCCGTTTCACCGATATATGACTTTCCACATTCACAATCGAATTTAAAAATGGCTCCTTTTCTTTCACATTCCGGTATATTATCTTTTCCATTGCATAGAATAGATTTAATCGTCCTGAAAGATTTATGAGCGACTTTTATGTCGTATTTAGATAATGATTTTCCATTTCATTTTCACTCAAACCTCTCACATATGGGATTGAGATACGCTTCATTTCCTTTTTTCTCTTTTTTATGGGTTTCTTTCTACAGGCTTTCTGTAAGGAACGATTAATTTGAGTCTTGTTGTACCCATTTTGTTTGAAAATTAGCTTTATATAATTCATTTCTCTTTCTTGGTTGTCTGATCACAAATTGCTATGCATCTGTTGAACATTGTTTTTATTACACCTTGTTTTATGCTGGCAGGGTGGTACGAATTTTCCTTCAAATATACGTTTGTATGTGTTGGTTTTCGGTAAACTTAAGTGCTGATTATTTTGTTTGAGTTTCGCTCGACCAAAACATCTAAAAATGGCCATGTTCCATTTGTTTCTTGTTCCAATGTAAATTGTATATTAGGATGAATACAATAGATGTGATTAAAGAAATGATTGATCTCGTCATCACCATGTTGCCAGATAACAAAAATATCATCGACGTACCGTTTCCATGACTTAAGTTTGTTTTAACCAGAAGAAATAGCTGAGCTTTCAAAGTTCTCCATATAGGCATTATCCAGGCAAACTGATAATGATAAACCCATCGGTGCTACAGATTTTTGTGAATAAATTTCACCTTGCCATTAGGAGTATGTACCTTTCATCAATTGTCAAATGGATGTAACGCATAAGGAAGTTCGTTGAGATAAACTATTATCGTCGCTAAGTTTGTTATTTATTCGTGGAATAAACAGATTAAACAGTGTGGCAAAAATTTATGATTATATATTGAATAACCGTCTTATAAAGTGGTGTAGCCCAGATAGGGCGTAGTCAGGTGCAACTCCCAATCGTGAATGCACAGAACATATACGCTACGTTTGATCATGGATTATTGTTTCAGGAAAAGACTGAAACTTTTTGTTGTGTTTGTGGACTTCTCAAAAGCCTACGATCACGTCCCAAGACAAGCATCAATGAGAGTTCGCAAGCATTTGGGGGTGCAGCATGGTTATGCTTCTCGCACTTGCGTCAATGTTTAAACTTCCAAACAGTGTATTAGGACTTGCAATAATTTCTGCAGTGGTTGGGGTCCATCAGGGCTCGCCTACATCATGCTATCTTGTGATATTTGTAAATGATCTGATTCGAAATATTAAGGACGGATGCGCTTCAGAGAGTTTCCTGAAGTGGGTACATATTGTAATGATGAAGGACGACACTGCGATTTTCGCGTCTACCAGAACAAAGTGTATAGAAAAGTTACAAATCCTATGCGATTTCTGTAAAGAATCAGGTATGATCATAAATGCATCAAAGACAAGATTTATGACTATAAATGGAAAGCCAGAAGATCTGTTACCTCTTATTGTAGGTACAAGCGGAACAATGAAAATGGAAAAATCGTGAACAGTACACCTACTGAGGTAGTATTTTTACTTGTGATGACAGCATTTTGACTGCCATCAATGAACATGCAAAGGCCATTAAAAACACCTATGGAAACTTGTGTCTTCCTTGAATAGAAATCCTGATATGCCATTTACGGTAAAGAGGAAAGTCTTAAACGCCGCCTTTACTGCCGCTATATTGTACAGTTGTGAGAGTTGGTTGAACAATGGGCTCAAGAAAAAAGGAACCTTATACATGAGTGCTCTTAAGGCACTCGTAGGAGTAGGAACTACTACCTGCAAATGATTTATGTTTAATCGAGTTAGGGTACCCTCCTCTCAAAGACCTAGTCATGCAAAAAGCAAGCCCAGTTTTGCCATAGGATGGTAAATGAAAGACAGTTATTGCAGGATGACCCGTTGGTATTTGCAATTAAGTTACCAACATCAAGTGGTACAAGCACAGGTACATATCTGAACAGATTGCTGGGTATAAACGATGTTGTAGGGCATGGCGTAGCAACATTAAAAGAAAGAGTAAAAGGTTCGGATGGATCTAAGTTCTTGGTATACAAGCAGATTAATCCTTCTCTGAACGTACATAATGTTGATTCAAGAGACCTATCAGCTTTCATACCGGAATATATCAGGAAGTCATTCTCAAGACTACGCTTATCAGCTCATAGGCTTAGAGTAGAGACGGAAGGTGGGCCCGTATAACTGCTACCCAGAGACTATGTGCATGTGGGGACATTCGGGATGAACGACATGTCTTTCAGTGGTGCCCCCTGGTACAGCATATAAGAGAAGCACATGGCAAACATTCAATGACATTAAATCATAAATCGAAGTTTATATTGGACTTTTAATCCATGTGGTAATATTTCTGATATCCAGATATTTCGACGGTAATGTCCCCAGCTTTCTCAATGGAAGTAAAGGTGTTATTTGAACGTTAGACTGGTCAGTTAGGCCTTGCACGTAATTATATGTAATTTTTGACGTCATTTACGTAAACACGAAAGTAAACAACATATTTGTACTTATAATAACAAAATGACTTAGAACTTTTCATTACTGCGCGCTAAAAATACAGCCTAGGCCTACTGAGGAATTATTCAATTATTTTGCTTCACAATATATTCAATGACATTTCCTAAACATATAATGAATGCGGAAGATTTAAACGATTTCCAAGTTCTTAACAATATCTTGATGTACTTTGATTAACTTTACACAGTTCTGTCTTTGTTATGTATATAATGGTGTATTGCTTTGGACAACAATCAATAACCTACTACTACTATTATTGATATCCACGTGAGGTTATAAATTATTACATGTAAAGTTAAGATTACATATACGTCTCACTGATACCTGCAATTTATGGCAATAAGTGGCTGACATAATTGGATCTTACCTGTAATATTTGGATGGCACAGGGTGTAAATAGGAGGAAGATATCATGCTAGGAAATGCTGGTGCATGTACATGATAGTTTGTATTATGTAATGGGGACTTCTGGTGGGCAAAAAGCTAAACTGCATGATGTAATTGAAGTGGTGACCTTTAGGTGTTACCATTGGCCAGGGATAAAGTGCTTATTTTTAACACGTACTCATATATTGTGCCAAGTGATATTATCTGAATTGAAAACACCAATAATTAAAAAAAATGAGAGCCGAAGAGAATGAACAATCAAAGGATATTTATGAAACGTTTAAGCAGAACCTTGTACAAGAGCTGAAAGTACGTTGTATGTGCATGCTCTACTGTGCAGATATATGAGCTCTGCATGATTTAAATGTGCACCTTTTGCTGCGTGGATTTTTGAGCTATAACTCAATTGTAGGTGCAGGCTCCACTGCAGATTTATGAGCTGGATCGGCAATGTATTGCACGCTCCAGTGTATAGATTAATGAGCTGAAAGTGAATTGTACGTGCACACTGCACTGTGCAGCTTTATGAGCTGTTAGTGAACTATATGTGCACGCTCCGCTGTTCATGTTTATGAGGTAGAAGTGAATTGTACATGAGCACTATGCTGTGTCGATGTAAGAGCTGTAAGTCACTTGAATGTGCACCCTTTGCTGTCCAGAATTATAAGCTATAGGTTAATTGTGTGTGCCTGTTCTAGTAGATTTGAGCTGTAAATGAATTATATGTTCATGCTTTGCTATGAAGATTTATGAGGTAAAAAGGAATTGTAAGTGCACACTCTGCTCTGCTGTGTAGATTTATGAGCTGTAAATGAATTGTATGTGCACACTCCGCTGTGCAGATTTATGAGATGTCACTAAATTGCATGTGCACACCCTGCTGTGTACATCTGTGAGCTGTACGTGAATTGTATATGCGCCCAGATTTATGACTTGCTAAGCCCTATGTTTACATATACATACCTGGGGATAAACATTTAATTGACATGCATATACATATATGAATCAAGCATTTTAACATCGTGTTAATGTATATATTTGGCGAGTTGCGATTTTTATGCCATCTAAGTTCTCATAACAATTCAATGTAAATCTTTCCATCTGTGCAACAATTGATTTCATAGGCAGTACATTTAAAACGTATGAAACATTTCTGACCCCTGCAAACCTTTTGCAAACGTACACTTCTGCATATATGCACCTTGTGATAGAAATGTGTTCATAACAATGATATGAAAGTGCACCAAACCTGTAATATATTCATACCAAATATGGATATTTACACTGTTCGCATTGAAAGCGTATCCACTTCATATATTAAAATGCACAACATGTGTGAGGATGTGTGAAGCAGAAAATCGTGAATTCCCTGGTGCAAATATATTGATAATTCTATATTTGCCTCGTGAAAAGTAGGGTGTACATATACTTCAAATAACCTAATGCGATATGGGTAAATTATATGAAGAGTATATATATATAAAATGTGAATAAAACCATTTATATTCACCCCAGATAGCACAAAGAAAATAAAAAAGAATGACCCAATTTGCACACCTCTGCCTTAATATGGATGTTTTTTAACTTTGATGTATAGAAACAACGTGGTTGAAATGTGTGAAGTATATAAGTATGCCCACACTCATGCATATATATATTTGACACTTGCTAAATGTATATATTAGCACCCCGTTACAAACATATGATAAATTGCGGTATGTGTCAGATACGAGTAAACATAAAGGAAACACATGCGTGAGATCAGTACAAATATATAATGCACGCCAGTAAATATGAATATGTGAAAGTGTTCCATACATATACCTCTGACGTGCAGGAATATGTGGCTCTGTGCATATCAATGCTCCAGGTGAATAGAATTATAACTAATATGCAAATAGAAATATAATAATACGTTTATTAGTATGATAGAGTTGAGGTGAAGATGCACAGTTTCTATATCTGCCCTCCCCCTCGCCTGAAAATATAAAAAGCCTTTGATTGTTTGCATATCATGAACGTGGGTAGCAAAGGCACGACAATTATATCTATTTCCCTCGTCGATAGATCCAGTGCAAATGTAAAGAAAATCTTAACACTGGCGAAACATTCACAGGCAGCGTTCATTTATTTTGAACATTCAAATACACACTGGGTAATATTGTATTGTGTATCAACGGGTTTTTTTTTTTATTGTTTTTTTTTATATGTAGAAAAGGTGACGTCGGGTTAGTTGTGTAAGGAACATAACAATTTAAACAAATTTGCATGCCCTGCCATAAATAGAATGAAAATAGCGGCGTTTTGCCACGTGCACCTTGGTGTATATTAGAGAGGACTGCATTTATGAGAGTTGCATAGGTAGTATACATAAACAGATGTAGGTATACTACTCCATGCCCCATAGATACACACACTGTCGTAAAGACATGATTTTCTGTTGTGGTGTTGCTTATTTTTTCCGGTAACCCTGGTGTGGACATGATCTTGGATATCTGAAATTCTTATGAGAGTATTCTTAGTGTCATTTTAGCTTTTCAGCGAGATCAATATTGTTACCCAAATGAAAATTACGAGAAAATGAACAACTGTTACATTGCGCTTAAAGAAGCGTATTCCTGTGAAAACACTCATATTCATTAAATAAAACCACACAAACTCTTCCTGGCATTCTCACCTCTTTACAACTTCGTGATTCTCATTATAAAAGAATTAAATATACCCACCTAAATGATTGACAGTACCGTATTCTAAAACAAAATATTAAAACATAAAACAATATTATAAGTGCAAATCCGTTAAAGCAAAACCGCTCACATTCACTGCTAGTTTAAATACACTGCAGAACAAAAAACCAGGAACACTACAAAACATATTCTTCATACTAATCAAACCAAATAATCATTGGCCGCGTTTTTCGCATTGACGACCAGAAGGGAACAAACAAGGAGGAACTAGCAAACAATTTCAATAAATATTGCGCTAATATTGGACTTAGGCTTGTGCCCCCCCCCCCTAAAAAGGACCATCTTTCAAGTGATGCTTCACAACTCTCAAAATATAACATCTTACTTTTAACTGATGAACTCGCGACATATTTCTCATTTTATTTGGAATGTTAATTCAAAGTCTTCCACTGGGCATGGCGACTAAAGAATGATGAGTTGTCTACAAGCAACTGAGTCACTATTTTATGATAAATTCATATCTGTCACAAGTCAGAGTGGATTTAAAAAAACTCTACTATACTGTAGCTGGGCCTTCGAGTTTATTAATCGTTAACAAGAATCTACCTTTAGTCGTATCTTTAAACTTATCAAAGGCTTTTGACACTTTAGATATTCAAATTCTCCTGTACGAACTTCAGTATTATGAAATCAAAGAATTGTTACGAATTTGGTTCAAATGTTACGTTACTAAAAAAAGAAAACAACGCATTGTGTGATCAACCATAATCTAATGCTCTACCCGTACCAACAGGGGTCCTTCTTGGATCTATTATGAGACTTTAATTGTTCATAATTTATACAAATGATCTGCATATAGCCACATTATACTGGATATCAGCAATGCTTCTTAGAAGTTTATTGGTGTCATTTCAGCTTTTCAAGATAGGCAACCTCCTTTATTTAAAGGAAAACAGTGTTAGAAATGTGGAACCCACAGTAAAGCCACTTGGTAAATAGCTGTGCTCGGCTTCTCCACAAGAAACACTTATGACAGCTTTCAACGAATCTAAGGTACGATATTGAAGAAGTTGACTATATCAAACACACTCAAATTTCGTTAAAAACTGAAAACCAATACAGCTGAGCATTATATGGACAAAATAAAGGTTTAATAAATGTATATTCCAATTATCAACCGGGTGTTCTATTTCAACAACTTTGTCAGAGACCAATCTGAGGCACATGGCAAACAAAGTTAAAGTGGACTTGGCTGATGGTTTTGGGAGTGAATTATAGAATGATAATTTTTATCATAATCTTGATTGGCAGAAAAAATCAACAGTAATGTATATACCTGTATGCAAAATTTAATAATAATACCCGATCTGTTTAAGCTTGGTATTATTGTCCTTATTCTTAAGAAACCTTCCCTTGACCCAAACAATGTAAATAGTTATAGACCAATAACATTAAGCTCAGTTCACTCTAAGTTAATTGAAATGTATTTTGTGCCGCAAGACGGTTTAAGTGATACACAGTTTGGGTACAGGAAGATGAGAAGCCCTGAATTTGCATGTGTTTACTTAAATGATATTATTTCTGTTTTTTAATGAGTCGGGGTCTCAAGTTTCCGTGTGTGGACTTGATGCTTACAAATGCTTCGACAGTATGTGGCATGACGGCCTTTTTTTTTTTTTTTTCTTTACAAATTATGGTCTCGAATATCCACTAATCGCTGGATTTTTGTAGTTACATGGAACCGTAGTCTAAGTACGAAGGTTAAATGGAACAATCAGATGAGTGAAGCATTTTAAGTTACTGTTGGAACGAGACAAGGGAGCATTCTCTCTCGTAAGCTCTCCAATATATTTATTGACGATTTGCTGCAACAATTACAGAATTCAAACTCGGGCCTTAAAATTGGTAACCAGTTACATAATAGTTTTGCATATGCAGACGACATAACAGTGGTTGCACCTAATCCAGTGCCATTACAATTATTAATTGATTTTTGTTATTCATATGCAGTGAAATGACGCTTTACATTCAATATTAAAAGAATCCGTACGTTTTATATCTGGTAAGATGCGTTTTATCGGGGTGCCTGTATGGTATTTTGGAGATGTAGCTTTACAGAATGTCAATACAATTGAAATATTGGGTGTAACTTATAAAAGTAAACTAATAGCCGATTTTCATGTAGCAAAAAGAGTGAATAAAGCGCGCCATTCAATATACCGTTACAGTGGCGCAGGGGTTAATTTCCCTGGGCTGTCCTCAAATACTAAAGCGTACATATGGAACACAGTTGGCGCCCACATTTACGTATGGGATGGAATGTATACATTTATCGTCATAAGATTTGAAAGAATTAAAATCTCCCCAAGCAACTGTTATCAAGGGTCTAGTGCGCATTGGTAGGAGATCTCACTCTACAGCCATTTTAGAAGCCTTGAATGTTTCCAAAGTTGGTGACATTATAAAACGTAATGTTTTTACGCTTGGTAATCGGATATATGCAAGATACATTCCCCGGTAAGAGATCTATCACTTTTTCTTTTATTTAAGTTTTTAGCTACAAGGGAAACTGTAAAGGGCACACTGATTGTTTTAATTTATGCCCTGTTTCGATGTTATTGGAGGATGCCCCAATCACTATGATTATGCAGGCCGGCAGAACGCCAACTGAGGCTGTTACAGACTCAACTAGATTTTTATTACGTCATAAGGACTATAACAACCCCTATGGGCAGCAAAGACAACTTGTCTCACTATTATGCAAAGCATTTAGAGATCTTTTTTACCGTCGCTCCCCAGGCTTCATACTCGTATGCCGGTGGCACTCGGGCCTGCGCTGTTCTGTCGGGCTGTGTGGTGTTGGCTCGAGCGCGGCCGGTGCATGGACTGTCATCATACTAACATTATAGTGATGTTTAATTTATTTAATATCCGATTTTACTGTGATGTATCATTTAGTTCATCTGTTTTTATTTCTGTATATAATTTACATGTAATATATAAGGTATATTTGATGTCTCATAATATGTATTTTGATCTCTGACATATATGATTGTGTTTACAGCTCTGACCTATTATCTAATTTAATTTGGTTTACGACTTTTGTTTTACTCTTATGTCAATTTGTTTGTATTATCTTGATGTCAACATTATTATTACGATGTATGATTTATGTATCTTAATTTCTCCGCTCGCGGAAGTTAATAAATTGTTATTATTATTATTATTATTATTATTATTATTATTATTATTATTATTATTATATTAACCGAAAAGAGCACGAACTAGGAAAACATAAATAAAATGAACAAATCCCTCAAAATTATCATTATTATTATTGTATTAACCGAAAAGAGCACGAACTGGGAAAAAATAAATAAAATAAACAAATCCCTTAAAATCTCGACTTTATAGTAATTCCACCTTGTAGACAATTTAGTGGACCTTTCTACAGGAATAATTTCCAACAAGATTTATCATAATATGAAGAATTATTTTGAAAAGAAGTCGACGATAGCTAAAACATAAAAAACAATAAAAAGACAACAAAATTGCAGTAACACATTTTGAAGAAATTAAGATCCTGGGGTTCCGAGAAAAGTGCAGTCGCAATTTCGAAGGAAATTGATTGTCACGTGTTTCTTTATTTTCACAATGAATTAATTGACCCTTATCGGGGAAGCAATGAGTTTCCTTGTATGTTTGTGCAAATATATGAATCATCAGATAAAAAGCGTGTTTGTGACTTTCTTTGACACATTTAAGCGACGTGTGATATTAATCATGCCTATCAAAATTGTCTTTAAAAGATAATGTACCGTACCTTATTTAACACTTTAATTACCAATTTGGCCCAAAAAAATGTGCCTTTGAATTCACATAACGATAGTAAATATTATTTGTAAACGGATCTTTCATTCAAGTACCCGCTGGTCCACAGTCAACAACTTTCTTCCGTACAGTATGGGGCCATTACTTCAGTCAAACCTTCGTACTCAAAGAGCGGATGCTGTGAATTTTATGACCTAGAAGTACCTCGGCCGTACGTCAAGTGACAAAATGGCCATACATCTCATTTATTGATCGATATTTTCGTCAATGTAACACACAAAAGGACAAACACTACTAAAAAAATGAATGTAGAAGTGGTATTTATTTAATCTGCTACGTCTTGTCTGGACAGTTGGGCAAACTTGCAATATGTGTGTATGGGGGGGGGGGGGGGGGCGTGAATCCACGTTCAAAATTAGCAACTTCCTGGTCACGTTTGAAAAGCGCAAACTTCAAACCAAAGACAAATGTTTCTAAACGTGAACATTTTCACCCTTAGCAGCTGTGCAAATCTTTCATTAAAATATGTTTAGGGATAAATTGGGAGGGGGAAGGGGGTGCAAATGCGTTGGGGTCATAGTGACTTTATATCTGTAAATGCCTATATCATTATTTAACAATTAACCACTATATTGTCCACATGTTATTTTGCACATTTGATTACTGCTTTTTTGTAAGTCAAATAAAACACGTTCTGAGTTCTCATACGAATATGGATGGATAGATAAATAGTTACTAAATAAATGAATAAACATATGGATACAGACAGCTTGATAAATAAATAAATAAATAAATAAATAAATAAATAAATAAATAAATAAATAAATAATCAATAACTAAATGAATAAATAAAGAAATAGATAATCAATAACTAAATAACCAAATAAATAAACAAATTGATATCTACGTCAAAAATGGTGACTGCAATGGTAATTCACATATCAGCCTTCCCAAAAACTGCTCTGTCAGATTCACTATAAGCTGGGTTGGGATGTACCTCGTGTAAATCTCTAGGTGGTGAATTTGTTAACGCAGGCATGCTTCATTCATTATTAATTGTTTAAATAAGTAAGTAAGTAAGTAAGTAAGTAAGTAGGTAAGTAATGTGTATGTTTGTAATCTTATTTGTTTATTTATAGTATCATCCATGCGCTTTTTCCTCCCCCAAACACGGATGGTGACAGTCAAACCTGTTTAAGTGTTATATGAATTTATTGTGTACGCCACACATAAAACGTTTAAATATCTCAAGACTCACAGAAGCCATGCCCTGTATAAAGATTACTTTATGATTAAACATGTGAACAATCAGCTGTTGGCATGGTTTGTTTAGATCATTTTACGTAAAGTATTAAATGAATGAGTAAATTTCCTGGTATAGATCACTCCCAACGTATTTACATGTCAGGAGTGGAATGGGCCTCAGCAGCATTTATTTTCTGTTTTCTCTTGCAACATTATTCATCAGTATAATATGTATGTACACGCCCTTTGTATCGGTCATACAATCTCTGATCCTTTGTCTTACCTTCATTTCACCCTTCATACCCCAAAAGTTTAGAAGACTTGCACCCATTCACACGATTTTGGCTATTCGTAAAACAAAGTCGGTTTGACGAGTTAAATAAATTGTCATTGATCGTGCAGGCCTTCCTTAAAACATATCAACCGTTGACATCAATTTAAACATTATTATCGTAATATGTTTTGTCTGTGAGATGACATGTGAGACTCTGTCTTGCCGTGACTGTATCTGGTGACCATGATCAATGCAGCAATCTTATGATAGGCCTATTCATGAAATATCAACAAAGACATATTGTCATTTTGGCTACTTGCTGGAAATATTCACAGTTAAAGTCAGAAATACAAAACAATTACTTGCACAACCCGATGACAAAGCAAGAAGACTCATTAACCCAGCAAAAATTGACTATTGCGCTATTGTTGGACCCCACTTACACCGTGAGAAAAGAGGAGGTTCATGATTAGTTCATCCAGTTAATCAGGAAAACAAGAGGACAGTAAGAGTCCTGTATATAACATGAAGGTCACCTTTATTCAAGACAAGCATCACTGTTTACAATGTCAGTCTACTTTCATATTAATCATGATAATCACAAGTTATTTATATTTAACAAGCATCGGAACCCTTTATCACCAAGATTTATGAATCTAAGGTAATTGGGCCTTTAACGGTCACTTAAGGTGACATTTGACATCAAAAGAAACTCCTCAGGTTCATTGTTATCGGTGTGAAAGACAAACCATGATTCTGGTATCCAAAATTGCCGAGACATGAGCAAATATGTCATACTATTATCCTTATTGCACCTTAACAAAACTACCATGACATTCCCTCTTGACCAAATATTCCATTTAATTAAGTTTGTTAAAAAAAAAACAGAGAATGACAGCACTACTGTACATGTATAAATTTAATGGAAATAAAGTCCAGGTACATTTCACTAGGGGCCAATGGGCAGTTTGGTAGAAAGAGTCAAGTTTGAAGTTTGAAGTGCCTCTGGTAGGCTATTTGGGGGCAAATTCTAAAGTATGAGTTACCACATGCAGTCCCTATGGACTTTTACAGTTTTATATAAAAACATGCAATAACAGGCAAATGCCTTGAATGTACAATAAGTTAAAACTCGGGGATCCAGAGAATCATCACTTGCTGAATCACTTCATTTTAATCCTCCCACAAGGTACATATCCAGGATGTTTGACCCGTCCACAAATTATATTTCTACCAAGTTTTTGAATGATTCGATACAAGCTTTTATCTGCCAGAATTATGTGAAAGCAAAGAAGGTTCCTCCAAAGATCAAATAAGATGAGACAGTAAGAACAAGTGGTCTGTGTGAAGAGCCCATCCTCAGTTTGGATACATTCAAGAATGTAAAACATCCTAAACGAGCGGAGGTCAGTGGAGCTACAGTACATCGTAAAGCAAGCTTAGATGAGTACAGCTAATCCCAATGTAACTTTGAACTGCTAGTGCACGTTTTTTTAGGGATGCAATCAGTATGCACTTAGTGACCTGGTGTTAATTAGTTCCTTCCAAAGCAAATCCCCACCAATTGTGAAGTGAATCATTTGTATGGTAATGGAGAGACAGTTGCGATGCCCACCTTTTGAATATTAGCAGAACTCAACAAAGAATGACAAGAATGACATAATTTTAACACTAACAATATATTAACAATCAAAATCAGCACAAAGTAGGTGAACTTATCTCTACTGATATTTCAACAGTCAAACAGTCTTAGGTAAATCCTAATCCCTGGTGAGATTATCCACATGTACTGTCCCACAGTTCCAAGTCCTATGACAGGTGCCAACTGATCTGGTACAAATCCCACAGAGGTACGGTTTGCCCAATGTGGTACAATATAAAAGTCCACCCAAAACACTGTCCACACTCCACAGGTACAATGTAAACAATGGCTCACAGTCTCAATGGCTTAATGACAACACACAGCTTCTGTCAGATCCTTCAGAATTATCTCTCCAGTTAGAAAAATATCTGCTTTATACCTAGACACAGATATATCGCCATTGTTTCTGGGTTTTCCAATAAGTCACACACTTCAGTGGATTGAGACCTGTCTGCATAACCGCATATGAATGTAAGTCACCATTATAGCTTGTTCCACGTTTACCAGTTACATGGGAGTCACCCACAAAACAGGCCAACTCAGTCACTCTGCAGTGACCCTGCAAAGCATTCATTGAACTAAATGACCCAGCACACACTGAACGCATACAGTGATCTCTTCAAATGAAAACAAACAGCCATACATGTTTTCCTAACACACACCCCTCCATGGAGAAGGAAAAATTGGACATATAAGGACATTTTTCTTCCCAATTGTCAATGTTACTTTTTATGTATTCTATCTAACAGTACAGAGTGATTTCCAACAAGAAATATCTACTCTTTCGACCAAGTGGTATTGACATTTAATCATATTAATTGTACCATCTCTTCAACTGTTTCAGTAAACACATACGTGGTTCTAGTTGATACAGTTGCACTGTTTATACAAATCTCATCTAACTTAAGAACAGTTTTACTGTCAGCAATACAAATTCTTTGCATCACAATAGGAATAATCTCCTGTTCAATCACTTAAAACATTTATTCTGTAATATTTCAATTTGACATGCATTTTGCATTCTGTCATGTTAAAACTAGATATGGCTTTTTCGACCCTATGGACCTTCACACTTACGTTTTGGGTCTCTTTTGGGTAAATGCGAGCTATAAATTTATGTGTTTCAGCTATACATACCAAGGAACATTGCCTTTGGTCGGAATTGGCTTGGATATGGTAATGACACTGTCAAATTTACATAAACAATATTATTCAAAATAGTCTTATAACATGAACACATTCATGTGAGTAATATTTATATAATTTTTAGCCCAATCTCAACAATCTTTGGTTTTTGTCTTTGAGCTTATCCAAAAATTTTAAGGGATTGTGATTAGAGTAGAGCAGTACAGACCTGAGGTAACATATACTTCAAAATGTTAAGGTGCTAACAATAAAGCAAGTGCTTTTTTCTCTATGGTGGAATATTTCCTTTGATGGCTGTTAAAGTTCTTGTAAAAATAACTCACGGGGTGTTCTAAACCATCAATACCATCCTGTATTAACAGACCACCTGCAGCCACACCACTTGCATCTGCTGCAATCTTGAATGGCTTTTCAAAATCTGGGGCTAGAAGAACTGGTGCGGTGGGGAGTTAAGCTTTTAGCTCTTGGAATGCACACTGGCACTCATCATGCCAAGTGAACTTTTCTTTCTTTTTTTTTTTTAACAATTTTGTCAATGGTTCATCAATTTCTGAAAAATTCGTACAGAATTTCCTTTAATATCCAGCCATGCCTAAAAACCGTAATAGTTCCTTCTTTGTTGTTGGCTGAGAAAAGTCAAAATTGCTTGAATTTTTGCTGTTTTTGGCAATACTTTTCCATTACCGGCTTTATAGCCCAGGTATGTCACTTCAGATTGACCAAGTTCACTTTCGCTTAAGTTCACCATCAGACCAGAGGAAGTTAATCTTTCAAAGAATGCTTTAGTTCCTTCAATATGTTCAGCACAGGTTTTTTGAGAAAATACAGGTATCAGGTAGGTTACACATCCTTCCAAACCAGCTGTCACCATACTCATTAACCGGGTGAAGGTCGCAGGCGTGTTTTTCATTCCAAATGGTATCATTTTACATTGAAAAAGGCCATCAGGTGTTACAAAAGCTAATATTTCTTCAGCTTTGTCTTTGAGTGGCACCTGCCAGTAACCTTTAATCAATGTTTTATTTGCTGACAAAATATGCATTTCCTATCTTATCAATACAATAATCCACTCTAGGGATTGGATAGGAGTCTGGTTTAGTCACCGAATTCACGTTTCTATAACCAATGCAAAATTGCATTGAACCATCTGGTTCTGGAACCAATAGAAAAGGACCACTCAAGATAATTTGGCTTGGTTCTAGAATATCATTTTCCATCATGTAATTTATTTCTTCTCGAACTGCAGTCAATCTCAGAGTAATCAACAGATAAGGTTGTTGCTTTATTGGACCAACAACACCTACATGTACATCATGACACAATATTGAGGTGGGACCAGGCTGGTTTGAGAATAAATATTCAAACTCATAAATAAGTTTTGCTAAATCAGCTTGCAGTGCTGGCTCAAAATGACTGATCTTGCTATCAAGATTTTGTAATATGTCAGAGTTCTGCATTATACCACTGGATATGGAACTCGAGTCTTCATTTGAGAATGGATCATTCTCATCATCCCCAGTATTATTTTAATCATTCTTCAAAGTAGTGGCACTGACAATTCCTACTTGTATTCCTTTTTCATGGTATTTTTTTAACAAATTGATGTGAAAAAGCTGTGTAGTTTTCCTCCTATCTGGCGTAGATATTATATAATGCACATCAATCAACTTTCATTCAACCATGTAAGGACCACTGAATTCTGCCTGAATTGAGTGCCCTTGCATAGGCAAAAGTACCAACACCTTGTCTCCTGGTTTAAAACTTCCCTCCCTTGCTTTCTCATCATACCATCTTTTCATCTCACCCTAAGCATTGGCCAGATTTGTCGCTGCCACGGCACAACCTTTTTTCAATATGTTCTCATCATATTCTTCAGTGTTTGATGATACCTTTCCAGAATCCCTTGTGTTTCTGGGTGTTAGGCTGAAGATTTAATCTGTTTATTACCTAACTGATGGGGAACCTTCTGAAACTCCAGACATGAAATTTGAACCTGAGTCACTTTGTATCTGTATTGGCAGTCCCACTCTAGTGAAAATTTTCCTTAAAACATCAATAATAGTGGAGCTTAAATGTTTTTTAATGGGATGGCATCAGGATACCTAGTGGCTGAATCCATGATAGAAAGGAGAAACTTATTGCCTGCTTTTGTTTTCGAAAGTGGTCCCACACAGTCTAAAATAACCCGCCTAAATGATTCTTCAAGAACAGGGATACTAATCAAAGAAGTAAATTTTATTTTCTGATTGGGTTTTTCAACTGCTTCACATATGTGACATGTCTTACAAATTTATACCACATTCCGATGAAATCTGAGCCAAAAGAAGTGTTGTAATATTCCATCTTGAGTCTTCCTAATACCCGAGTGGCCCCCTAGCGGAATCATGAGCTGTCTTTAAAACCTCTGCCCTTTATGATGGAGGAGCCATCTGGAGGTCTCCATTTCCTCATCAACACTCATGATTTAATATAACTATAATATAATTTAGCAGACTGGGTCTTTTTGTCCCTCTTCTTCAGTTAAAGCTGTACATACCAATTTCCTTAACTGAGCGTCAGCTTTTAAAATTAGGCATTAGAGTCAAATGATCCTTTTTGTTTACCTGGTCAGAGAGGTTACCGTCATGGCTTACCTCTGGACTCAAGTTACTTTCATGGCTTACCTGGCCGTCCAGGTTACCAGTAAAAATGTCTCTGCCAGCCCTAGACATTCATAATCCTTGTCACTGGCGTCTTGTTTAAAAACGTCAAGAGGCATTGACCTTTTCACAACACAGGCGGGAAAAATGCCCACAAATTCCTGCTCAAGATGCTCTGTGTCCTCTCTCATGACTGGCTCATCTGTTAAATATGGTACTGGTTTACCTTTCATATTTTCCCCTCCTATATCATTCCCTGGAAGGAAGGTCGCACCTCCTATCGGGAGACTTGGTACAATACCTAAAATCTCGGGTCCAATTTTGAGTCCAGACTTCAGGTAAATTTGTGAAGCAGGACTGTTATGGAACTCCCTTAACAACGTGAAGTGGTACACTGGCTTTTTAATAAGTTTCATCCGACAAAGGAAGTACATGTTCCAACAGTAAATACTGGGTATTACCAGTGTCCCTTAGGATCACAACTGCCTTCAGGTCAACAGCATTTTGTTTCTATGACACCAGCACTTCCGATTTGAATCTTTCATAGCCATCCAATATGGAGTCAACTACCCGAACAGGTGGGCTTTCAAATTTAGCATGAATTGTATTGTGTCTGACGAAAGGCCTAAATCAACAAGTACACGGGCTAATCTTTCTATTGTGACAGCCACAGTTAACTCTTCCAGACCAAGAAATTGAACTGCCGCATCATCTGACAAGAAACAATGTCAATTATGCCTTAGGACAATACAAAAGAATCAAAAGTTTATATGCTGTGAGGATTGTAGTAAGGCTCTACACTTGCAATGGGCCAAAATGACTGCAAACAAGTATAAAGAATGGAGACAGTCACACCAGCCATGGATATGTCACCAGTGTTGCATGCCTGCTTTTAGTGAATCGTTTTTTAAGGAGTCACTTACAATGAATGCAAAACTCCCAAACAGTCCAGAGGGTTGTTTAATATCTTTACACATCGTTCCAACAAAGGGCTTGTTATGGGGCGTTATAATACCAATAGTCTGGTGTCCGTCCCTCACCCTGACTCTTTAAGAACCACCTTAGATAACAGTTTCTCAGGTGGTGAAATCTATATTGAAGGGTATAAATCAGTTTTTGTGTGTTGTATTGACAGACCCCAAAACACTTCTGTACCTGATTTCACTGACAACTTTGGTACTATGTTAGATAAACATGAAGAGGAGAACATTTCAGGCTCAATGTATCTTCTTGGTGATTTTAACATCAATGTATCAAAACCAAATACAGGTTCTGCAGCAAAACTGTTGCATTTAGCTTCTGCACATGAAGTAAAGCAAATCATACAGGAACCTATAAGGAATACTGAACATTCAAAAACTTGTTAAGATCTTATTGTCACTAACGATTCCGATGTAGTCACAAGCACTGGAGTATTTGATCTTGGTATATCTGACCATAATTTGATCTTTTCTGTACGTAAAGGTACAATCCTGCATCCAAAACCAAAATATTTACATATTCGCTCATTCGAAAACTTTGACCCAAACAAATTTGCGAGTGATTTAAACCATATACCATGGTGGGACATGAATATATTTGATGACATTGATGATTGCTGGGATTTCTTCACAAAAATATTTAGTACAATCTGTATTTGTGTCTTTTTGTCCAAAACCACTTGCTTGTAGTCATTACCCTATTCCGCAGTCTGGACTCTTTACTCTCCATAAGCTAACCTGTCCCTGTCAAACTTATATACATAGAAGTTCTATTGTCCATATTGTGACAATCATGCTCCCAGTAAACCAGTGAGGGTAAGAAGTAAACCCACTCCATGGATTACAGATGATGTTAGAGAACTAATGTATCAATGAGATTACTACAACAACAACAAAAAAAAAAAAAAAAAAAGAAAGGCGATGGTACAATGTATGACCATGGTATGTACAAAACTCTCAGGGACTTCTATGATGAGATGATTCTAACTTCTAAAAATGTGTGGAAAACCTAAAAGAAATTTCTACCTAGTTAGCAAAAAGGTGAACCCCAGTTTTTAGAGGTTGAAGGATTGATTATTAAATATTCTATGCCCATCTCCAACTCTTTTAATGAATTTTTCACTACTATTGACTCGAGACTGGCCAATAAATTCACCAGCATTTTCACATGCCAGCTTTAAAAAAGCCAATTCCAAAATGCATTTTCAAGAGGAATCTGAAGATAATGTGTTACAGTGCCTGCAAAAACTTACTACCAGTAAAGCAACTGGCAGTGACTCCCTGCATCCAACTTTGTGAAGGCTGGTGCGCATGTGCTATCAGGTCCTCTGGCATACTTGTCTAACCGTTCGTTACGTAGAGGCATATTACCATCTCAGTGGAAGAAGGCAAAAGTATCTGCAATTCATAAAGATGGCCCAGTGGCAGATCCAGGAACTTATAGACCCATCTCAGTTATAAACTTTACCATGAAAGTGTTTGAAAGAATTTTCCACGATGGACTATATGTCTGTGTAACGGAATATAATCTGCTGAACGTAAACCAGTCGGGCTTTAGACCCTTGCATTCTACAGGTACTACCCAGATAGATGTAAATGACTACGTACTGACAAAACTTGGATATTTAGGGATTAATGGTATTGAAATCTGTTGGTTAAGAGACTATTTATCCGAGCGGACTCAATGCATCCAATTCAAGGGGGAATTGTCTGACCACATGGAAATAGCCTATGGTGTCCCACAGGGATCAATACTAGGTCCCTTACTTTTCTTCATTTTCATTTTTTTGGCTTTCCCTGTTATTACAAATAGTAAGGTTGTATTTTATGCTGATGACACTGCTATTTTATTTGCTGCTAAATCGGTTATTGACATTCAGAGGATATTAAATATTTAAATGTTAAATGCAGCGAAATGGATGAACGACAACCTTCTCACCTTGAACATCCAAAAGATTATGTGTATGTTATTAGGAACTAGTAGGAAACTTCGAGAAAAAGACAGACTGAATATTTTAGTGGATGAGAAACAAATTGAACAGGTCGACTATTGTAAATATTTAGGACTATGGTTTTACAAGCAGATGTCATGGAACAAACATGTTGAAAATATTTGCAACAAAATTTCACAACGTCTTGGTATTCTCAAGAGAATATCCCAATTTGTGTCAAAAGATTCAGTATTACTCCTGCACAATTCTTTGATATAACCACTTTTTTATTACTGTGACGTCGCATGGTCTGACTGTTCTACAAAAGACCTGGACATGCTACAAAAGTCCCCAAATCGAGCAGCCAGGATAATACTTTGTGAAGGTCATAGAATGAGAATTAGGGACATGCTTACGGAACTTCATTGGACTGATTTAAGGGTCCGGCACCAATATCATCGAGCTATTTTCATTTTTAAAGTTATTAATGGCAAACTTCCTACCTACTTGAGTGATGCCTTAAAATCAGTGTCCGAAGTCCATGAGCATCTTACAAGGCAAAGTAAGGCCAATCTGACAGTCCCTAACACACAAGGCAAGTCAGGTCAAAGAGGGTTTAGGTTTATATGTGCCAAGACTTGGAATAGCTTAATTGATAAGGTTAAAGAAGCACCATCCCTGATAGTTTTTAAATCTGTATACTGCAAAACGTACCATGTGTAAGAGATTTGACGTTTTTTAAAACCTGCATTATGACCGTAAATTTGTCATTACATGAGTAAATGTTCAAACATCATTGATGTTTCATCATGAAATCACAATCTTCTAGTTACTTTTAGTAAAGACCTTTTCATACTTTTGAATGTACCTATTGCTCATGTATTTAACAGCATATTATATTTATACCAATTGATGGATGACTGCTAGTGTGTATCCAGGGCCCCTAACGAAAGCAGCCTGAGTGCTGATCGGTGCTACACTATTACATATATTGTATAAATAAATAAATGAATAAATAAATGAATAAGTAAATAAGTGAATAAATAAATAAATAAATGAATAAGTAAATAAATAAATAAATAAATGAATGAATGAATGAATGAATGAATGAATAAGTAAATAAATAAAACATATTTAGCGGTGGGGGCCCTTTATGCTAGCTGAACCAACTGATTTCTCAGTTTTATTGGTTCTTCTCTGGAGTAAAAAACCCTCAGATATGACATGGCCCCTCTTATGGCAGTAACTGCATGTGGATCCACTAAAGAACTTCTGCCCTGTTTTCGGATTAGCAGGCTTATCTGACTGAGTAGAATTATTGGGATTGTGTTCTTTTGGAAGAAGTGACGGGCCCTTGTGGATCAACAAGGGGAAACTGGCCCATTGAATAAGTACCTGTTATCAGTTCGTAATGATACCCGGCTAATACAACTTTCTAATGGTCTTTGTTTTCTAATTTGACAACCAGCAGATTGGTAAAGTGCAATGCTTATGTAAAGTGATCGGTATAATTTAGCCAATCTTGAAGTGACATATTTCATAATGTAGACAATGATAAAGGTATATTTATTGTTAGTTCGGCACTGTGTAGGTGTTTCTTTTGTGAGATTGCAGATAATAAATAATGCAACCGTAATTTAGCCAAGTATTTTAAGATACTTCATTATAGTACGCCGGTGGCACTCTGACCTGGGCTGTTCTGTCAGGTGGTGTGGAGCTGGTTCTGGCACAGCTGGTGCATGGAGCGTCATCATACTAAAATGATAGTGATGGTAAATTTATTTAATTTCTGATTTAACTGTGATGTATCATTTAGTTCATCTGTTTTTATTTCTTCATATAACTTACCTGTAATATGTAAGTTATATTTGATGTCTTATAACATGTATTGTGATCTGTGACATATATGATTGCGTTCACAGCTGTGACCAATCATCTGTTATAATTTGGTGTACAACTTTTGTTTTACTCTTATGTCTATTTGTTTGTGTTATCTTGATGTCAACATTCTTATTTAGATCAATGATTTATGAATCTTAAATTCTCCGTGCGCGGAGGTTAAGAAATTATTATTATAATATTAACAGAGAAGTGCCTGAACTGGAAATAAATAAATAAAATAAACAAATCCCTCAAAATTTTGACTTCACAGTAATATTACCTTGTGACCAATTTTTTTGGACCTTTCTACAGGAGTCATTTCCAACAAGTTTTATCATAATATAAAGGATTATTTTGAAAAGAAGTCAACGGTAGCTAAAGCAAACAAAAACAATAAAAAGAGTACAAAATCGCAGCAACACATTTTGAAGAAATTAAGGTCCTGGGGTTCCTAGAATAGTCCAGTTGCAATTCCAAAGGAAATTGATTGCCTATTATTTTTTATTTTCACAATAAATCACTTGACCATTATTGAGGAAGCAATGAGTTTCCTTCGTATGTTAGTGCAAATTTATGAATCATCAGATAGAAGGCATGTTTGTGACTTTTGTTGACACATTTCAGCGACATGTGATATTAATCATGCCTATCGAAATTGTGTTTAGAAGATAATGTACCATACTTAATTTAACACTTTAATTACCAATTTCGTCAAAAACAAATGTGCCATTGAATTCAAATAACGATATTAGCTAAACCGACTGGTTTCCCAGTATTATTGGATTTTTCTCTGGAGTAAAAAAAACACTCAGATTTGCCATGACCCCTTTTATGGCAGTAACTGCATGTGGGTCCACTAAAGTACTTCTGCCCTGTTTTCGGATTAGCAGGTTTATCAGACTGAGTAGAATTATAGGGTTTTTGTTCTGAAAGACGTGAAGGGCTCTTGCAGATCAACAAGGGGACAATGACCCATTGAATAAGTACCTGTTATCTTAATGATACCAGGCTAATACAAATTTTCCAATGGTCTTTTTTTCCAAATTTTATAACCAGCAAATTAGTAAAGTGCAATGCTCATGTATAGTGATCAGTATAATTTAGCCAATCTTAAAGTTACATATTTCATAATGTGGACACTGATAAGGGTATATTTATTGTAAGTTTGATACTGTGTTGGTGTTTCTTTCATGAGATTGCAGATATTAAATGATTCAACCGTAATTTAGGCTATCATGGTCTTTTGATCAGTTTCCGGTCTGATGAGAACATACCCCACTTTAGACACTTTTAATGGCATGAGTTTAAGTTATTGTTTAAATTTACTTAAGAAATTGCCAATGTTGAATAATACAAGGTTTCAGTGCTACTACCTTGACATTTATTGAGACTGACATATCTTCCTGGATAATTGTGGAATAAAGCTTCTTGTTCTCTTGCCATCCTACTTAACACATCAGCTTGTGCGGTGTTTGTGTGTGCCGGTAAGAACGTGAATCTTCTAATCGTGTCTGCCTGCATTGCCTGCACAACTAGCCCTGAGTGTGTTTACACACCTTTTCCTCACTGATCTCGAAGACCAGAAGGGACAGGAAGTTTTTCATAGGGGAGCTTGTCAGGATGTCCAAAAAACAGCCTAAGATGGACTGGGGCACAGTCAAGACTCAAGTAATGGACCAACACCAGGTGAGGCAAACCCACGATGACAGGCCGAGCAAGAAAAGGACAAACTAAGAGACCCAGCATCTTCTCATATCAGTGCACAGTATTGGATTGGGCATTCCTGTATTTTCAAGAAACCTAATGTGAACATGGAGGAAACTGTATCAAATTTGATCCACCAGCTGGATCAAGTGCTGTCTTTAGAGCCTGAAGTGGTCCAAAGAAAGATAAGTCAGGAGATCAGGCAAGTGATGAGACAGTATGGAGCAGTTCAAAGTTATCCTGACACACAAGCTGGGGAAACACTGCAGCCTGACCTTGGGGATGGTGGTCAGGATCCTAGCAGGGTTGGTAGTTGATTGTGATTTTATACTTCAGAGAGACTGTGTGCATTTCCACCAAATTGTACTGTTGAACCTTGTTGAGGACATTATTATTATAAGTGAAAATTATGGCTCAGCCAGAGGAGCAGGTTTACGAAGACCCAGTACCCGAAGTGGTAGCTTTAATGGTCAATTTTAGAGATGTGGAATATGCATTCCACCAGGACCAGAGGGAACAGAGGTGTCTTCAGCAATGTAGGGAGAAGTTTGCCTCTGTGTGCAAGGGTCTGGCGGTGTTTGATGGGGAGTTAGCCTCTTTTCTAGGAACTATCTGTATAATGTTGGCCTCCTTGCTCCTGCCGTCAAGGATGAGAAGGAGGTCATTTTGGATATTGTAGCAAAACTCCCAGTGCGCCCCTGAGGAGGCAGCTCCAACGTTTTTTATTGCAAACCAGCCGGAGGCTAGAAGTCTGGTGCTGTGGGCTCATATAAAAGCCCACATTGAGAGAACTTTTCTCTCTTCCAATGAGGAAGAGAAGCTGCACTCAGTGGTGGAGCAGCTTTCACAGAAGAAGGGGGAGAGCCTTGCCAGCTCCAATAGGTGATGTCGGGAGGCCACTCAGGGAGTGTACCTTGCCGAGTGGACTGCCTCTACGCAGTACCTTAGGGGACTGCCATCGGCTGAATTATCCAAGAATGTAGGCTTAGAACTGCAGCAGCCTATCTTGGAGGTAGCCATGACTTTTGTGAAGAATGTAGAGGCAGGCCTGGAACAGTTTGTTGGACTGTGGAACCTGGATATCCATGAACCCATGGACATGTCAGCTGTCCAAGTTGCCCCTGTAGCTGTGCCCATGATGGATACCTCGACCACAACCCAATAGGAGGCACAGAAAGGAAAGGAGAAGTTGATGTCTTGACTCTCCAGGTTGGAGGTTGTGGAGGCTGCCTGGCACTGGAATTCTTCCTACATCATGGATCCCCAGAAATGGTGACCTCTGACTGGGGATTGGAGTTGTCTGCCAGCAGTTTCCGCAGGTACTTAGAGGGTGTGGGTGTAGAGCACTGACAGTTTACTGCATATTACCTGGAGACCAATGGGAAGGTGCAGAGGCTTAATAGGACACTGAAAGAGATTATTACCAAGTTGGTAAATAATGAAGCCAAGCAGTGGCAAAGCCAGTTGGCTAATGCCGTCTATGCCCATAGAAACAGTGTTAATGATTCTACAGGGTTCACAGCCTACTTCCTGATGCATGGTAGATGGGGACTAATGCCAATGGCCAAGTGCTTTGGAGCTTCCTCCTGGACCGCAACTTTGGGAGGCCGGCTAAGCAGAAACTTAATTATAGCCCATCAGAACTTGGAAGCTTCTCTAAAGTACAATCATGAGCACATCAATCAAAGGGCCAATGCCAGTGAGCTAAAGCTCAGAGATAGAGATGTGCTAAAGTCCATCACATGTGGAATACATGGAAGGACACACTAACCAGCTGGCAAGATGGTTGTGCAGAGATGACTGCCCTTACCACCAGAGAGACCTGTATCTGATGTGGAGTCAGAATCTGATGTAGGTGACTGATGCAGAGACACCTGCCCCAGCAAGGAGAGAACTGAGTGGTGCAGTGGCTGCTGGGTCTTTTGGCTTTGTTTCAGAGCCTATGGACGACCAGGAAAGGGACCGCAGTGGCTGGGTCCCCACTGTCTGAGAGTCCTGACTTACACAGGGCAGGACCCAAGGCAACCCATCAGGATTATGGTGTCTGCACACAGGTGCCATAGATAGTCAATGAAGGTATATCTTCCTGGGTGCCTATTGTTCCATCACATGGGTACTTCACCAGGTCTTGAGGTCACATACCACCCCTGCCTTTAGGACCGCCACCCTCCGTAGCCACTAAGCGCCATAAAATAAAAATGTCCTCCTCCAGTGGAAGAAAAGAAGAGGCAAAGGCTGGGAGCCGTGGAACTTGCTGCCTTTATGTGTGCCTGATGGTTCTGTGTTGCATCTCTGCCTCAATAGACCATCTGCCAGATGGCCTTCTGTTAATCAGGGTCAACCAGCTGTATGTGCAGTTGGCTGAATGGACTATTTTGGTTGTGATAGAGAATCCAAAATTGGATCCGGTGATACCCCGAAGTATCATGATTAAACAAGCTTGTTCTGCAGCATTGAACAATATCATTACAACCCTCAAAAGTGTTGGGTAGGCCTGTTGAAGTTTCTGAAGTCATACTTACAGGGGGTAGAGAGCTTAGGTCGGCTCACTACACCCTGCTGTCAGAAGCGAGGGTGGTTTGATTTTATTGGTCAATAGGGACACACCTTATTTGGCTTGGCGATTTACGACAGCATAGAACAATGTTGGAGGGCCATCATGAACTCTCGCCATTATCATCAGGAAGTAGTGCATCAAGTTAAAGGCTTATCACTGTTTCAAACAGAATGTATCGCACGAACGTGTGGAACAAGCACCAAATTTCACAAGTAAGCACATTTATTTCAGTTTTGTTGATTCCCAAATTAAAACGGGCCATTTCTGGCCTGAATACCACACACGACCAACTGTACAGACTGGAAAGAGCCTTGTTTTGAATGTGTGGTTGCCACACTGGAACAAGTTACCCTTTCGTACGTGTCCTTGATATGTACTCATGCCCGACAAAAGGTGTCTTTCAAGATGGGGAGGGTTACGGAGGACGTCCTGAGCATCGTGTAGCTCCAAGTGATACTGTCAAAGGCTAGTTCTATCACCACATACCCTGTGGAGCCTATACAATGGTACTATGAGCATGCTCATAGCTACCCTGTTATGGGTAAAGACACTTTGATCTATCGAGTGAAGCTGCCCTGGTGGAGAGGCAACAGCACAACAGGTATAACATGGCTACCTGACCAGGGTTGCACTGCACAGTATTGGGCTACACCATCCAGATCATGGTTGACCATCGAGATGTGGGAATGATCACTGCTACAGGTGACATCTTTCATTCTGTGGGTTGCAGGGGTGGAAGCCCACGGTGTGTAGGACAGGCCCTCTTTACAGTGACCATAGGTGGGGCTGTCCCAGGACACTAATATCTCGGGTTTACAAGTGTAGTAAGAGATGCCAGGTGACTGTTTGGCAGCAGAGTAATTTGACGCAGGTTATGCAAATTAGTTATGGTAAGCACGTTGTATTCATCTGGGGGGAAACCTGAGGGGCAATGTGCAACTTGGAAAGAGGTAACCCCTGGGACATACCTTGTCACGTTTTCTCCCATGTGTATGGTTATTGAGGCGTCACACTAACAGGTTCCATTGATCGTGTAGGGCATGTCTCAGTTAAAGCCATGCACATCACGGCCTCTAGTAAGTTGAATCTTACCGATATAGTCCCAGTTGAACAAGCTATTTCCCTTTTAAGTAAAGCACATTTTGATCAATGGGCCCCTCTGTTCAAATCAATTTGGCACCCTGTGTCCTGTTGGTTTTGGTAGCATTTGCAATTATGTTACTTATAGCACTTTCTCTTTGTTGGCATAAAAGCAGAGAAATTGCAAAAAAACTTCATGAGTGGCAAACCCAAAGAATAAAGTGGCTAAGGTTGACTAGGAAGTGGAACCTTTGTGCTCCACTGTGGACCACCAGATGATGGTTTAAAGCACAGGGAAGGCCTCTTTTCCAAATGATCCAGCTCCGGTTAGGCAAACTACTTGTGGGACCAAACCACTGAAGGACCAATCAGACTTACCAGCTGTAAAGGCCACTGCCTCTGACATGCATGTCTTCCAATTTGCTGGCAAAAACTCTCCAGCTACAAAAAGGGCCTAAGATTTTTGCCACTTTTGTTGGCGATGCCATGTTTGTTTTGTGTATACTGCCTACCCTGTTTGGCTTGGCTGCCACGTGGTGTTGGGGGCTGACCAAGTCGGGGGGAGGGGGGCTGGGCGCACGGCCCATTTGGGGCATGTACATCAATGTGGGTGGTAGGACCTTACGCTGCCTTGCCTGTGGATACATCTTTCCTCAATTACCGAAAGCGTATCTTGCAATACCAGGTACTGTTGGCTTGGGGTGACATGCACAACTTTCCTTGCCCACACCATCATTATTGGGTATATATTTGACTGTAGGCCTTGATTTTGAGTAAACAAACCTGTTAATGATGTGTGTCCTGATGGACTCTGGTTTATATGTGTGATGTGCAAGGTTGCACAGGTGCCTGGGAATAAGGCAAACTTATATTGTAAGCCATTTAACTACTTACGGGTGAAAGGGTTCTTGCAGGCTTCATCTTCGTTGAAGCCCAGCAATCCCTACTTTTATTTGGTTCCCTTGTCACCTTTATAGGCGACTTCTTCAGCGTGAGTGGTGAAACCTGCACTGTCTCACCCAAGAGACGCAGCTTGGGCTGACAGGTAACACTGTGATCTACATTTTCATTTCATTTAATGGCTTACTTTATATGTATTTGATCTGTAATTATGCTATTGTCCACGGTGTGGATTTATTTATACCTCTTTAGGTGTGTAGTGAAAAAAACTAGGTAAACAGTAGCACCATCAAAAATTTGTACATTGGTGCTAAGAATTCTTGTAGTTCATTTCCAGTGCCTCTAATGGCATGACGATGGGGCATATGCAGTACTTTCTACAAGTGGTCTATTTAGGATACTGCTGGTCATTGTTGTTTCATGTTTTGTATGGACAGGCCCTGAATCACCTGTCCTACCGGTGGGCTATATTCTGAAACCTCTGGCCCCACTTGACTGCCCTGGACCCCATGTAATTGATTGTATGTTCTGTTTTATTGCTTATATTGTAATCGTGATATCCAATGTTGTGATGACCACTGAAGGCCATATGACATGGCCACGATATGGTGGAGTAGCCAAAGAGGGTGTGCACAGGAGAATGGCTGGGCCGATGGTACGCATACTATTGGGTACCAGCTTGTCTTGGGACACTGCATGCGTCCATTTTGGATGCCATGCTCTGCTCCTTGCATACTAATTCAGGGCTTGGGACCCCTGTCCTACGGTAACTCAGGGTGACTGTTGGTAAGCGCAAAATCCAATGACTGGGGCTGATTGACCCTCCTTCTGCCACGACTTCACCCTGCTCTTGCTTGTTCCTCTTGTCATCACCTCTCTTGCCGTCACCTCCACACACTTGGTAGTTTGCATATCCTACATATAAGGATATACTGGTGAGCTTTCTAAGTTTATGTAATTTGTCTTCCTGTATTGGTATCTTCCACCCTGCATTTTTTCATCCCTGTGTATATTCCTTTTACCTGCCCAGTTCTGATTCTCAGAACTAAAATCAAAAGGTGTGCAGATAGGTACAGGGTACAGTGGGTACATGTGGCAAAGGTGCAATTTTTAATTTTTTTCAAGAATATTATCATTGTGTGTCACTATTTCAACTAACCATGTGTATAATGCATTGCATTAGAATATATATCGTATTAGCCTTGTATTGGCATAAATATAAATATAGTACATGGCATATTGCACCTGGCTGGAAGAAGGTTTGTAAACTGTGAAACTTATTTGTTGTTGGAACTTATGGGCCAGTACAAGCTGACATTGGCACGTGCTGATATTGGATCTGCCATCCTTGTTCATCTGGCAACCACACCTGCCAATGTGTCAAACCAGCAAGACATGTTTTTTCAATTTGTCCAGTGGTTCTCTGCCCGTGTCTACATACATGAACAGTGTCTACTCATTAAAATGAAGTTATTAATCAGTTAAAAACTAGAATAAAAGTTATGAAAAGAAAGGTTGAATATGGAAATATATACTTAGATTAAATGAATTTTAAGCGGCTCCTGTTTTCGAGATGTCATGAGATATTTGTGTAAAGAAAAAATGGGGAATTATTGATAAATTATCCAATCAAATTCCGTTATGATTTATAGCCTATTAAACGAAATTAGTTTGAGGCACCAAAATTAGAAAATGAGGAGTGCTAATCGAACTTAGGGGTGTATAATGGTATTTCGGATGGTTTTAAACTTGTAATAGTCCCTGTACGTTTCCTGACTGACGTGTTATTGTCTAATTGTATAATTAGTCCACATGGTAATCGGCATTGCAGAAGGCAAGGGATATTTCTTTTTTGTAGTAGTTTTGAAACATCTGTAGATGTTTTGAAAACTAAAATCAAGGGTACAAGTGTAAAAAACATGAGGTGTTTGGCTTTAAAATGCCTTAAGGAAAAACATTTAATGACACACTGAAAATTATTGAAGCAGAGTTACAACAAAGTTGGGAAAGTTGCATGCATTTGATTCCTATTGCTGCCAGTTGGCTCATTTCAGTAGAAATGATGGCCATTATACCATTATGTCCATGCCACACTGCGTAACCAACCTGCAATAAGCTGCATAACCAACTTGCAGTGAAGAGCCCATGTGGATCAACCAGGGAACAATATCCCATTGAATAAGTACCTGTTATCAGTTTTTAATGATACCAGGCTAATACAATTTTCCAATGGCCTTTTATCCCTGATTTCACAACCAGCAAGTTGGTAAAGTGCATTGCTTATGTAAAGTGATCGGTATAATTTAGCCTACCTTTAAGTGACATATTTCATAATGTGGACATCGATAAGGGCACATTTATTGTCAGTTCGGCTTTGTGTTGGTGCTTCTTTTGTAAGATTGTGGATATTACAAAATTCAAACGTGATTGAGGATTTCGTGATCTCTTGATCATTATCCGATCTAATAGGAATATACCCCACATCAGATACTTTTAATGGTCATGTGTTTGTGTCATTGTTTGTGTAAGAAATTGCCAATGTTGAATAAAACAAGGTTGTAGTGCTACGACCTTGACATGCATTGAGAATGATATATCTTCCTGGATAATTGTGGAATAAAGCTTCCTGGTCTGTTGCCATCCTACTTAACACATCAGCTTGTGTGGTGTTTGTGTGTGTTGGTATGAATGTGAATCTTCTGACATGCATCTGCCTGCGTTGCCTGCGCAACTAGCCATGCGTGTGTTTACACACCTTGTCCTGAATTATCTCAGAGACCAGTAGGTTCAGGGAATTTTTGAAGATGTTCAGATGAATGGATTCAGAGGTGCAGTAGACTCCAAAACAGTGACATTTACCCTGCTCTATGTGAAAAGTATGAACAGCTTGACATCCACAAATATTACGAACAACAGAGCGAGTGGGCTTACATGAAAATTTCGAGACCATCAGTGTTATGCAAATGTGTATGGCTGTTTTTTCCATTTGGGCAGGTCACTGTAATCATTCAGTATGTGCCTGGTCATTGATTTCAATGAATACTGTGCAGGGTCACTGGAGAGCGACTGAGCTGGCCTGTTTGTGGGTGACTTGCATGTAATTTGCAAACATGTGGAAACAACTAGAATGCTGACCTACATGCATATGAGGTGACCCAGACAGGTCTCAATGTGATGTGTGACCAATTGGAAAACACTGGAACAGTGGTGAAATTTCTCTCTGTCCATATAAACCAGATATTTCCTAACTGAAGAGAACCAGAGAACAGAGATGAGAGCAAGGGAGAGCAGACAAGAAGAGAGAATTCTGAAGGATTGGTCAAAAGCTGTGTGTCGTCATCAAGCCAATGGGACTGTGAGCTATTGTTTACATTATACCTGTGAAGTGTGGACAGTATCTTGAGTGGATTTGTATATTTGGGGCTACCCATTTATACTTTGAACCTTTGCAGTGGGGACATTGTCTGTGAGTGGACTAGCGCATTGGAACCAAACCCTACCTCTCTGGCATTGGATCAGCATCACATCTTTTAGTACCACATTGGGCCCAAACTGTACCTCTGTGGGATTTGTACCACATCATTTGGCACCTGTCAAAGGACTTGGAACTGTGGGACAGTACCACTGGATAATCTCACCAGGGATTAAGATTTACATAAGACTGACTGTTGACATACTTGTGGAGATAAGTGTACCTACTTTGTACAGATTTTGATTGTTAATATATTGTTATTGGTAAAGTTATATTATTGTTGTCATTCTTTGTTGAGTTCTGATAATATTCAAAAGGTGGGTATCATAACAATCAGTTGTGGTAAAAAGCTTGTATCTTTTTGTTTGGGGGCTCGGGAAATTTGGGCCCTCGTGCTGCTGCAGTACCATAATATTTAGATGCATCTATAAAACTGTCGGTAAAGTGACAAATGGTGTAAATCAACTCAAACACTCGCTGATACAGCCAATGCATCCACCAAGCAATGCTCTTTCATGTTTAGGTTCTATTTTGACTCAAGCAGCGTCAACTGTTGTTATCTTTATCTGGCTGCCAATGAATATAGAGCTTCTCTAAAACTTACACAATGAAGTATGCAAGCCTTAGTTGTGAACAGTCACCACACACATTTATACATATTTGATCTGAACAAGAATATTACTGGCCTGTTCATGTATAGTTTTTATCTGGATAACCACATCCTAGTCACTGTGGTCATAAATGCAATACTGTAATCAAAGGTGACAAAATGCAGTATGCTGCACCAACATAAAAGCACCACAATTGTAGCTAGGCGATAGTAGGTCTTTCTGTGCAGAAAATACTTTACACACATAATATTTTAGTTCCTAACTTGAATGATCACCCCACAGACAAGTTTAACTGGTGGTCTCTGAATGGAGGTAAAATGACATAGGAAAGATAACTGAAGGGACCAAACAAGTGTGCCCTAAAAAGCCTGTAGAATCTTCCTGGAATGATCTCTTCATGCCAGGATTGCAGGTTTGTTGAAAATCAGCAGGCTCGTTATTCTTGCATTCAAATACAATTATAAAATTCAGAGTAAAAATAAAAGATATGTGTGGTGGAACTAGGTACTTCACATGATCATCCTGGTAATGACTAAATGGAGAATCAATTTTAGCCATCAGTTTTCTTGACGTTTGGACGGAGCTCGTACCTTTTGTTACACTGCTCTGTGGGTATATAACACAAAGATGACACAGTTTATGTTGACATAACTGTTGTCCTTGTCTCATCTCATTGACTGATCTTGAGAATATGGCCTGACTTTACCTTTACACACTTCAGAACCATACCAAGTGGGCTGGAATCAAGTAGCAGCTCACATAATTATCTCAAGCATTCTCTTCCAGTTTAATTACAAAATACGATACCACGAGTGAATTTTGTCGTATGTATCCAGGTGATATTCTTAATATTCCAAACGTTTTAATGCACATATGGTTAATTATGGGTTTGCAAAATTTATGAGAATTGTCCCTGATAGCAGGCAATCATCGTAATCTAAAATAATTTATGTTTATAAGTGAGGGAGGGTACAATCCTCGATCAGGAAAAGAACTAAATTACTTTTTGCAATATGCTATTATCCATCAAAAATTGCAAATGACTCATCATATAGATTGCAGTCACGTGTCTCATTAAAATATGATAATTCATGTCATAATGTTTACTTTACCTCCACTTTATATGGCTTGGTGTGAGAGCGTATCTGCACAATACTTGTTCGTCGCACACACTGCTGGGACACAGATAAAGCAGTAGGTGAGATGATCTTAAAATACCTTTCTTTATTTTTAATTATATTTTTGGCAAAACAGTTTTGTTTAGCAGCTGAAGGATTACCATACTCGATTCGTGAATCATTATGAAATGGGAGGTATTGTGAGGCCATATGTTTTTATTAGTTTGTCTACTTTCACTTTTGTATGGCCTAACATGCATCTGTAGCTCGACTAGTTATGGAAAATTTATAACCACTGTTGTATGTAAACTATTGATAACTATTGTTGAAAATATGGAGTGACAGCGGGTTGTAAAAGAGGGACAAGGTCAGGGGCGTGCAAATGATGAAAACGTCACAGCATTCATTCTGAAAAGGTCTGATGTAGAGAGCAGTGCCCTATTGGTGGACGCGCCTAAAAAAAGAGATCAAAGATCAAAGAAGCCGCCCATTTCTTTGAAGCGGGTATATTCATGTCGTCACGGATAACCTATCAGTCATGCTTGTCATCTGTCAAGATTGTATTCAAGTATCATTTTATCACCGCTCCACATGCAGAAGCAATTTTTTTTGGGGGGGGGGGTAGGTAATCAAATTCAAGGGCAAATGGGCCGTGAATTAAGATCAGTAAAGACGACGGCAACTTCAGAGAGAAAAGAGAGAAAGAGAGAGAAAAAAAACAAAAGGACGAGATGAGCTACATTTCCCACTAACTTCAAAAAAAAATTATGTCTATACCAGCAGCTCTTGACTGCACGTGTTGCGAGGAAGACATGTCCGCGACTTCCCTTTCTATGATGTTAAAGATTTATATTATCCTATTCCTCACCACTTTTCTTTGGACACTATAAAATTTTCTCCTGAACTTGGCCGGACACTATAAAATTTTCTCCTGAACTTGGCCATTCTGTGTTTCCATAAAATTTTGCAAGGCATGATGCGTGAGTTTGTGTGAGAGAAAACCAAGAAGAAAAAGAAGAAGAAGAAGGAGGAGGAGGAGGAGGAGGAGGAGGAGGAAGAAGAAGAGAAGACGGGTCCATGGGTATCACACTGTAGTCCAGGATATGTAGCGGACTTACAGGATATAGCGATTATACGTGACAGTGATGAATTCGAGGTTGTACAGTACATGAAAATGTGTTGTATAAAATTGGAATTGATTCTTTGCAGAATTAATCAAATGATATTTCATGTTCAGATTGAAATTTTATTAATCATGACAAATCAGTACATATAAATAGGTAGTCTTTTCTATCATGTTTGTGTGTGAACTCTTTCACCCTGATATGTCGTTTCCGGTATGAGAATAGCAGGAGGGGAAATTTCATATACAAAATAAATAATAGGGAGGAGCCAGTGTACTGTCAAGCAGAAACATATTTTAGGGTTTTGACATCACTGAGTCATGTCTCGTTTATTTTGAACGTAATATTAACAAGATTTGACTGGGTGTTTCTGGTTTTAGGCAGATAAAACTGCTGCCTAGCAGTTTTTCAGGGGATTTTCCACTGTATCTGACTCATACCTGTGTATAAAAGGAGGTACATTTGCCATGCTAGGCAGAGTGTGTTCTCTCAACTATAACGAAGAGATTTCTGAAAGAAGAACCAAGGAGCCTAACCAGATTGGGAGATTTATTGATGTACAAGGAGCGAAAATAAAGAATTGAACTGGAGATCGAACCTGGAAGCTGTTTTTGTGGACAAGTCCACCCCTGTGTAAAACTACCTGGTCATCAACACACGGTCAGATATCATACCATCAAACAGGCCGGGTGGTTTAAAACAGGTAGCTCACATATGTCAGGGAAATGAAGATTGAGACTTTCAACTCAAGCGACAATATAGCCTGATTTACCTGAATGCTGGATTGCAGTTATGCCTTCTTGTCAATTGAAAAAAAACAAAAAACCACCCCACCCCCCGCAAAAAAAAAAAAAACTCGGAGAATAATTTGAACCATTTCTGGGCCTTAAAAACCTCGCGTGTTTATTTATGATTAATGTGTACAGAACGTTAACATAAATGTTGAACGATTGTACACGACAAATCTTCAGATGGACACCACGTAGTTTATTTAGCGTTTCTGTTCCAATGTGGGCCGTGTGGAGCCCCTTATAACACATACGAAATGTTAGTGTTGCATTTGAAAATACAATATTTTTGCCGCATATATATATATATATATATTATTTTCGCTTATGGCACAAAACCGTGAAAATGAAACCACAGTGAAGTATTATTTTAACATTCTTTGAATAGAAATTATGTCCAAATCTGTAAAATCAAAACTACAGTGAAATGGCAAAAAAAAAATACAAAAACCGTGAAATTTTATAAGCGCGGACCGTATTTCAGAAATATAGAATTATCTCATTTTATGTATTATAGAGTAGGGATGGGCAGGAATATATACGCAACATACATATGTAAAAGATATCGAACGTATGTTGCCTATATGATTTTATATGTATCATACCATAATGCAAACATGAAATATATGATTGCCTCCTTTCATCTGTATCGGAATAATCTACTAGAGTGCAGGGTCCGTAGGAACACCGCGCGGAAAAATATTTAGACGACAATATTGATTAGATAAAAGAAAAAGAATAGAAGAAATACATTTTTTGATTTGTAACGAATGTAGTCCACCGTCAATAAAACAAACATCCCAAATCACAATTTTGGGTCAGGAAACACACCGACCACATGTGTTCTCATTTGCTCGTTTTCCACAATCTAAAGCAAACAAATATGTCTGTCCATATACCAACTGACCACAAACAGGGTCTATGCATCGCACAGCGTATGAACGATCATGACTTGAACTTTGTATTGTATTTTTATTTGCTGAAAATCATACATATACGAGAGTACATGTGGCACCAGAAAAAGACTCCTACATCGAAATAAGGAAAAGAGCGTTATATAACTAAGACAGATTCAACAAAGGCAAGATTTTCTGCACGAGGAATGAAACCCCTTGGGGCTTACATACCCTCCCAGCAGAGACAGCACTGATAACATAAGTATACAATAATTACTGGAATGAAAAAGAAGTACATAAATGTTTTAAACTAATCCAAATACATGTCAGTTATTGTTGATCCAAAAAAAAAAAAAAGGGGGCGCTTTTTGAACAACCGGTTTGGTTTGTTTCAGTGCTTATCATCCCATTGGCAGTTCTTCGGGAATTTGAAAGAACATGTACAGGTTTAGCGTCAAAATACACATCATATCTAAAAACTTGATTTGCTGTTTTAAGTCAACAAACATGACCATTTAAGATAAGTAAAAACATTGTAATTGATACATAAAATGATACATGTTCCCCAGTGTGAAACATTAAGCAGCCTAGGGTGTATTCTAATCTATCAAATTTTACATAATTTCCAGAAATATAGACAATATTGCATGGCTGAGAGATTCTTATTTGTCTGGAAAATCACTCGTGACATGCAGTCGCTCGTGATTTTTAATTAGGTTTTTCATCACAAAAAATATGCCCTAGGCTACTTTAAGCGCCGACCTGGTGTGCTTGGTTTGTTTACCGTTGTCGTGGTTCTCCTACATCATGCCTGATGTATAATAAAAATTGCTTATGCATATTACTTTTTGTCTAAATCTCGATGCATTATGTCACAGAAGCAGGCGCGTCACAATTTACTTGTAACAGTGTTTAGGTCATGTGATCTACAGTGGGCTACTACTGCGGAATTTTGAATTTCACTCTGGAAAATGATAATTCACCCTCAAACAAAGAGTGAGAAACGACTAACTATAGGCCAATAATAATGGCGCCACTGACTGTTGTGGTCTGATGGAGGTTGAGTCAAGCCGTATACCTACCAAGTTGTAAGAAAATGCAGTGGTTTTTTCTGAGTAATTACAGGTAAAAACTCTGGCAAACATGTGTTATGTTAAAGTAAATTTTCTTCTACCGTCTGTGTTTTTGTTTACATATAATTATAGAAGTAAAAGTCCCGGGGAAGGTGGCCAGGTTTACAAAATAGTTCTCCCATGAAACAAATGCCCTTACACGAGTAGGAATAACGTTTGCCATTCACCATCAATTTGGAAAATGGCTAAGGCAAGTGGCCTCACATATCTGACCACCTGTCATAATTTACAGGAAATAAATATAATGCATCATGCAAGTACCTCTTGGCAGGTTACATTCGACCGCCAGGCTACCATGTCCAAAAGAGCCCATAGTTCTGAGCTACAACTGCAATTAAACGACGCCCTTCCTTTTTATTGCAAATAAAATGTGCCAATTTGAAACTGTAACATAGTATTCATAAATTCCAAACCCAACAATGACAGCAAAGAGATGCCAGATTTGCCAATGCATCAACATTTATCTTCCAATTCCAATGTGAAGAAGCAAATTTCAATCCTGATTTCAGACAGGCAGTCACCCATAAAAAGCAACTGGTGCTTTAAACCAGTCCTCTCAACCTAACAATATTCTTCTTTAACTACAAACACCAGTGAGTCCAAAATGTTTAGGCCTAACCACCCAAAACACCAATTTTATTACTTCTGCCAAAAATAAAAAGAGACCTGGTAGGCATATTACTTTTCAGTTCTCCCGACCTGTCACTCAGCTAAGTTTACAACAACAGCGTAAAGTAGGCCTCCATCGTTTTTGTGATATTTTTGAATCTGGAACATTATAAACAAAAATTGACAACCTAGTAGAAATTGCAGAAAAGCCTGTTCAAAGTCCACTTCATTTTCCCAGGGGGAGGGGGTGTAAACGTAAAATGATTTGCTAATAATTTTTTATTGCGGAAACTTTATTAAATACAGATCTTTGTTAGAGACGAGTGTTTCCATAAAAGCGATTTCATAAAATATTTAAGTTCCCGTTGGCTCGTCACGGCTAATAAATAAAGACAGAAAACACGTACCTTAGAAATAGCAACCCTAAGCGAATCAGATTTCATCAAGAAATAAAAATAAAAAAAGATATGGATGGGATTATTTTCTTCAAAGATCTCCAAAGTTCCTTAGGATTATATGAATTTTGCATAATAGAATCCTCAACAAAATCTTTCTTTAGTTTAGCAGCTAAATTTGTGACACTGTTTCAAATTCTCTTTGCTTTGGCCCAGTCAGCAGGGGTACCAGAGTTCTCTGCTTTAGATCTGAAATAATCACGATCATTGCATAGTGACCTTAACTCGTATGTAACCCAGGGTGGTTCATTGTCCCTCACTTTGATGTTTACATGAGGAGCATGTGATTTGCAGATTGGTAGTAAAATATCTCTGAATTTACTACAAGCCAAAGACGGATCATCTTCATCCAAACCATTAGTCCAATCTGCACTGCCAATTTCATCCTGAAATTTATCCAAGTTGAAATCCCGGTAGGTCCTTGCTTTAATAATTTTGATTTTAACTTTGGGTCGAAAATCGTTCCTTGAAAAATAAACTGAACAATGATCAGTTAGGCCACAATGAACCACCCTGGATTTCAGAGCCAATTGAGGTCTATTGGTAACAATCAGGTCAATGGTACTCTAGGAATGTTCAGTGACCCGTGTTGGGGCATGAATGAGCTGAGGAAAACGTCTGTAATGGTCCAGCCTCTTTATAGAGTTATCTTTTGAATCATGATAGTTATTATTAATGTCACCAAGTAAAACAGTCTCAGTCATCATGACATTTAGCATCTAGGTGTTGTTCAAGGTCCTGAATGCTTTGAGGCAAGGAAATATTAGGTGGTCTGTATAGCCCTCCTACAAGGATAAGCTTTGTTTTACGAAGTTTAAAGTTTAGCCAGAGTTTTTCAAGAGAAGTAGTGGACTGAGTATGATCTACAATCCTCGCAGTATAGTCATGGTACAAGAAACAACTGTGGCAAAAAGGCCTATAAAGTATGGCTGCATGTGTGTTAAACTCAGTAGAATCAAGAATAAGCCCACTTGGATCACTGCAGGTGCTTGGTGCTAGGCTTAGATGCAATGGGAGGGAGGGTTTGCTGTATCACTCTCCAAACCTGGTCAGAAGTGGCATTACGCTGTTTGTTTACCTATGGGGGCTGCCATCTTCGCTTTGGCTGACCAGTAAGCACGAGCACTTGTACTTGCACATGATTATGTTATATGTAATATGTGCCCAGCAGGACAACCAAGAAGGTTGTATATGGTATGACTCCATAGGGCCCAATTTTAACAAAAGGTCACAAAAAAAGTTCATCACTAGAGTGTCTATACCTTTCCAAAGAATTGTGCAAGGTTACAGGTCAGCACCTTGTTGGAATCTTGTTAAAAACGTTCAAATTAGAGCAGCACCAGGATTCTAAATTTAAGACCATTTTGAGACGGAATGATTAATGTGACGTTTCAGTGAATGCTAGAATTTGCACTTTTGGGGCTAAAAAAACACTATCCCAAAAAGAAATTCAACATTTTGGTTTCATATATCATTTGTAATGACTTTAAGCATCAACTTTCTAATTTGAGGTGCACAATCAATCAAGGGGACCTATGACCTTGAGTGGACTGGTACATTGTACCCCATTGGACCCAAACCGTACCTGTGTGTGGTTGGATCAGCACCAAACCTTTCAGTACCACATTGGACTCAAACCGTACCTCTGTGGGATTTGTACCAGATCGTTTGGCACCTGTCATAGGACTTGGAACTGTGGGATAGAACCTGATGATAATTGCACCAGGGATTAGGATTTACCATAGTCTGTTTGACTGTTAAAATACCAGTGTAGATAGGTTTACCTACTTTGTACTGATTTTGACTGTTAATATAGTGTTCTTTTGAAAGTTATATCATTGTTGCATTCTTTGTTGAGTTCTGCTCATATTTAAAATATGGGCATCCTAACAACTGCGAAAAAGAAAAGAGTGTCTTCAAGTAGGAGAGGAACAAAATGTAATAAAATGTTAGAAAGGCAGCATGAAAGGAGAGGGTGGTACCCCTTTTAAGAGATCCCTAGAATGACAGTTTGTCTGTAAACTGTTCGTCCGTGCAGGAACATGACAAGGGAATGTCTGAACCTTGGAGGGAGGGTAGGGACATGTGGTATGGGAACTGAGGGAAAGTAATGTGTTAGTTTTGACGGTTTTTCTTTTTTGCAGGTCTCCTAAAAAAACAAGATAGAAGCAAAGAGTGGTAGACCAAAGGAATATTAAAATAAAAGTTAAGGAATAATATTTTAAATGTCATCGAAGATGAAGCCTTATGTTAAACATATGGATTGCAATTGGGAAAATATTGCATGCAGGGTGAAAACTAGCAAGTGAATGTCATATTGTGAGCATGCAGACCTACAGAAACATGTGCTTAACTTGATTTTATGTTTTTTTTTATTTTTACCTTTATCTAGAATGGACGTGGACAACAATATGCAGAAGGCATGTCGTGAACTGGGTGTGGAAATTGAGAGAAGATTATCATTCTGCAGCCATTTGCTGACACATCTTCATGCAAAGGGAGTTATTACTGATTGGGAGTTGGAAATGATACGGGTATGGTATGAAAATAGCATGTTTAAACTCCCTTAATATCCGTATTCCAAATCAATGGAACAAAAATAAAATTACGTTCTTGGTGATAAATACATGTAAGTCGGAAATGAAGTACATATCATACGGCACTACCGTTCAGCCTTTTTACTTTTTTGGGCACAATAACCTGAGAATATAATCAGCACTGTAAATTACGTTAGTATCACAGATGAAGACCATATATGTACATATAAAACATTTAAGTGCATGTTAAAGGGGGGGGCAATACATACCTTATGTAATGATGAGTTCATTTTGACAAAAGTAAGATATTTTCCAGTATATTTCCCAGTTCAATGAATTTTACGAAGCCTTTTAGTATTGTATGAAGCCTTTAACCTCAACATGTTATTCAATCAGTATCAGGGTTATCTTTTTAATGCTATTCGGCATCTCCAAATAATGTGATTTGTTGTAGTGATATTTTGACGGTTAATACCGATATTCTTGGTTTGCATTTATTGGCCTGCCTAAGCAGTAGCTTAACAAAGATTTGACAGACAATCCACTGATTTTGGATCAATTGGAACTTGAATGTTGGATCTGTTGAATGACTTAGTAGACAAAATTCCAAAGGCGTGGTCCGAAAATGCTTTAAAACCCAGAGCATCATAAATGCAATTTTTAAGCTCTACATAAGTGATTATATTTGATTAACCTATCAGGCGGAAAGAGTTCCAGTACAACAAATTCAGCAATTTATGCGAATACTCAAGCCGAAGTTGTGTGAAACAAATGATGTTTTTGAGAAATTCTGTCTGGGACTAGAAAAGTGTGAGCAAGGGGCTTTGGCACAATGTCTCAGGCACAAAGTTGAAGAATTAGACTCTGGTATGTGTTTAATGTGTGTAATCGTGCACACTCACTCATTGTTATGTATGGGATACTACATGTCTAGGAAATGTGTCCTAAAAAAATAATTTTCAGTCAAAATAAGGTTGAATTTCGTTTTATAAACCTTTTCCTAAGGATAATTTCTTTTATCTTTACTAACCCTTAAAACCCAGGTTCAGTTTAGTAAGGTAATATTGAAGACAGCAAGTAAACACTGTCTGTTACAGGTGGCTTGTTTAAATTTATCTTCTCTATTTGTTTATTCAGGACGTTGTAGAACGAGTAATTGCGGTGTCGCAGTGCAATGCATATGAGCTGTAATATAGAATATAGACTCATGCCAGTGCCAGCATATGTACCTAGAGTGTGACTTCGTAGACGTGAAAATGACTATAAAGAATAGTAGTGAAAGACTTTTGCAGATTACATACTTTATAAATGCAGGGTTAATTTCTTGTGTTACTTTATAGGAAAATGTCGTACATGATAAAAGAGAATGACATGATGTTGTAGATAGAACATAAGCGCTTAGTATTATTTTGTGCTGATAGAACTGTGTATTAAACTTTACTAAGGGAAAACTGTCAAGATAAACATTACAGTAGCATGTATTATATCTTTACATTGCATGTATTTTAAATTAGGCCTAACCTTTACATAGATATCCATACGCACATTGTTAACAGCCATATTTCTCTGCATTTGTTCATAAAAATATACTGATCTGAATATCACTTTTGAAGTCTATGTCATATGCGAAGTATAATAGTAAGAACAAAATTGGTGGCAAATTCCTAAAAGGTGGGTTCATGTGTATTATAAGAACTGGTGCACAAGATGTAAATATTTAACTTAGAACAGCATGCTTTCCAGATGATCGAAAAGATGACTGTGTAAGACTACTGTACTTAAAGGGAAACTGCCACTTTAAAGGGAATTACAGGTCTGTGTCAATTTTGCCAGTTATTCAGAAAGGACTATGTACTACCAGTGGCACCGATTCGTAATGGAAAGTTTCATATAAATTTCAATTAGCTTTTAAAAACTTTTGTTTGATAGACACTGCAGTAATATATTTGGCAGATAAAATTAGAAATACATGAACACCGGTTTACATACTCGGGCAATATGATTGGATCTACAAAAAACCTTTGATACAACCAATCACCACGTGCTGCTTTGTAAATTCAAAGGAACTAGATGTTAAAATCAAGTTGCACAGTAGTTTGGGTCTTGTTCAACTGAGGAAAGACAATTTGTTGAAATCGGTAGAACAATGTCAAATTCCATGAACAAAGTTGGCGGTATTTCGCAAGGTTCTTTCTCAAACCCACTACTGTTCAATTTGTATCTGACCGATATAGAGTCAGCAACAGCGTCTAAGCTGTTACTATTATGGCCATAATTCTGTGTTGATATTCAGGAATACATATGACAGAAATAGTGCCACCTTGAGCCATGAACTAAGAAAGGTTCAGAAATGGTCAGGTTTATGAGATTTTCTCTTTATCTGGGAAAGGCGGGAATTGAAAAAAAGTGACGTTGGCTTTTTATAACAGGTAACAGGGTGGAGATTAGAAGCAAAACTTAAATGAATTCTTGTGTATGATTTTGGACCAACATATGACCTGAAATAATACGGGGGTATCAGTGATTAGAAAGAGAAGATTCTTGTATAAAAAAGAACGTTTTTCGTGACAAAAAAGAAAGAGAGTTTGCTCAACTTTCCCTTAGCCTATGTAAACTTATGGTTGTAACACATGGTACAAGACATTGAATAAATCTCTGAAAGATGGACTACAAACCGGCCAAAACAAAATAATTGGGTATATTTTAGGAGACCAAAACAGACTCCATGTAGGTTTTCAAGAATTCTAATATTTGGACTGATCATATACTAGAAATATTTCACTCTTCAACACATGTGCAATATCAACAATAGTACATCACCTGAGTACATGATACATGCAATTAATGTTATGGCTATTCACGACCACAGTTATAACAAAGTATCTTTTAAATAGTTCACCTAAGAAATAAGCATTTGACACCAACCAGGCTTTCTAGTGCTCCCTTTTTCTGATATATGTTTTACAACTTTACTAAGTGTAAAGAAAAAAATCTTTCTTTTATACAGACTTTATTCCTATGTGTACTTTGGGTGATATTTATAAATATGGGTAACGTTTTATCCAAACTGTCCGAAAAATACCTTGTTGACTATATTGTGCTGTGGGCTGTGTTCTCCAACTCATACTTCTAATGGACGTGAGGCTTTTTGTGCTATGTCAGATCCACGAAAACTATATATGCACATTTTTTATGTTTTGCTGCCAGATCAGTTGACTGTTTGGTAAGCAACACTAAAAAGTTGCAGGCCTTTGATGTCGCTTTCTGTCTTTGGCACGAGCAATGGATTTTGAGTTTAAGTGTTTAGGCGTTTATCGTTTCTGAAAACATGTGTGCAGTTAATGAAGAACATTTCAAATGTAGAGAGTACTGGTTTCAAACCACCAGTTGCCCGTATGGGTGACTGCCTGTCTCAAGCAAGCAGTGAAATTTGTTTATTCATATTGGCAATGGAGTCGAATATTGATGTTTGAGTAATAATATTCAATGTCTGCCGTATGTAATATTTGATTTTGCTCTGGTTTTTAGTTTCGAACTTAAAAAGAAGTGGCTATTTTTTCTGGAACTATTTCATCATATCTATCTATCTATCTATCTATCTATCTATCTATCTATCTATCTATCTATCTATCTATCTATCTGTCTGTCTGTCTGTCTGTCTGTCTGTCTGTCTGTCTGTCTGTCTGTCTGTCTGTCTGTCTGTCTGTCTGTCTGTCTATCTATCGTTGGCACAAAACGTCAACAATTGGGTTTTAAGTCTCTAGTGTTATTAATTTAGCTATTTTGAATGTATAGGTACCGTTATCTTCTGTCCCAGGTTGAGATCTCTGGGGGGATATATGATTTTGTATATCTAAGATCGAAACTTGGTTCTAATTTTGTTGAAACTGTGTCAAATTTTGGCAATTTTTGTGTCATTTGTATTCAAATATTTTCTAAAATTATAATTTACTTAAATGTAATGCTATAATATTTCCAGGTTATAATGAAATTATAATTGCCTATGTTTTTGGAATAAAGAAACAGTAAAGTTTACATATATGATATAGATCGTAGATTTTGGGAAATAGCTTTATCCTGGTGTAGTTTTCTTTAAAACCATGACTATGCGCTTATTCAGGCACACCTATCTAGAAAAAAAAGAGTTCACAAATACTTTATAACATTGAATATTAGGAGCGTGATACAGGCACATAAAATGGTCGCGTTTTGCAATTGCAAAGATGTTAGTATACGAAATTTTTGGATATAAATGATTTGGGGTAGTTTTTAGTGAAGCCACTGCATATGCTGTTTCGTTTTTCACAGTGTGCAGCAATTTATATATTAGTGGCAAATATTAAATACAGTTTACCGTCCAACTGCGCCTTAGGAAAATGCCAAACCTTGAAAACGGAGATCCATTTAACTTCCATTTATTAACCATTCCCCTGAAATCTGAAATCGTGGGTATGCTGAAACCATGCGTATGGAAAACAAGTATGTCAAATATCGACATTGGTCGCCATCTATATCGAAATTTTCCGGATGTAGCCGCAGCAAATCAGTCAGATGTCCTGCAGCAACAAAACCACAATGTATACATGCGTAAGTAACTTTCTTTTTCCAACTGTTGTGCAAGTTATTTGTAATTGCGTTTAATCAGTAAACAGCAAAGAGGAGACTAAGGTCCATGGCTGTACTTTTAACGGGCATTAGTTAAAATCTTGTCATAGTGATGTAGAATTATTGTGCCAAAATAGACGTGGGCGATAAAAGCACAGGTTATTCTACTTACTTCATGTAAATTAGCACAAGTATAGTGCACACTCATGGTATCATGCATACTCATGGCTTCATTTGTTTATCAAATCACATTCAGAGGAATTATATCTTTATGGATTGGTCGTTGTCATACTTTTATTGAAAATGGCGTTGGAAAATACTCATGCAACACATTTTGTGACAATTTGTAAATCATTATGCAGTATTTAATATTTTTCACGCACTAACATTTTGTTTGATATAAATAAGCATACTATAATCTTTGAAAATTTAGCCTAAGTTAAAGTGCATATGCCAGATTAACATGATTTACACTCAAAAGCTATATGTTGAGCAATAATTTGATAATAAAATATTTATGGTGTTAGAAATACTGATGCATTTTCATGGTTTCATGCATGCTCATGGTTTCCATTAAATATGGAATCAAAATTCAGAGAGGTTATATATTTCTACAATTCACCGATTGATGTTATCATTTAAAGAATTTGATGAAGGCACTTACACATTACTTTTTAGGGACGATTTATGAACTATTGCTTTAATGAAATAACAATTTGCCCTATTAATCTTTATAAATATCTAATCAAACCTCACAAAATACTAAAATGATGATAAAACTAAAGGCTATGGTGCCAATTCAGCATGATTCACGTTCAAATAATTAAAATTATTCCTGGCCAAAAATGTTTTGTTTTAAGTATAAACTGGTCATAAATGTATCATTATATACTCATGATTGCATGTAGCAATCCACGATAAAATGTAATATATTTTTCAGGTACATCAAATATTAATAGCCTAAAAAATAACACATTTATTTCTTTTGCCTTTTGCAAGCTTTCCCAAATGTAAATATTTAAAATATAATTTAATTTTACATGGATATCGATTTTTATAACTACATTCTTTATTTCCAGCATAACCGTCAAGATACCTTTTAGCAGAATGTACACTAAGTGACAAGGAGGCCATGACAAGTGTATCTGAAGAGAAAGATATGCTTCTGAGGAGAGGAGCAAAAGTCTATGACTATATTTTGGTGACGATCATGCCAGTAAAAGCAAAGAAGCCCTTGCATTATGTTGGAAAAACTATTGAGCCTTAATCAGATGATGATGATGACTTAATGGTTTCCTTTTATCGGCAATGCCGAAAAGAGAAAGGGACGTCGGTTAAACCTGGAGTTGAAAACATTACTCCAATATAGCAAAATGATATTGTCATGTTTCTTTCTCGCCAAAGGAGTGTGGGTAGCACTTGAGGAGTTGACAGATGTTTGCATTTCTATGTCAACCTCGCCAAATACAACTGCCATTAGAACTCAATTCAAATGCACTAGTTTAAAATCTGATTATGCGCTGGAAATAATGGAAATTGGTGCTGTAGTCTGCTTGTCATTAAAAACATGATTAGAAGCAGGGAGCTCAAATTTGCATATAATCTTTGAGGAACACTACGATTTGTGATTCCATCAAGAACTAAAAGGTGTTTTTGCTGATTTCTTTTTAAGGGTTTTGCAATGTTAGTTACGATTGACTTTTATTATGATATTTTCTATGAAAGACACCAATGCTGGAGGCGAAATCCTTATGAGACAAAGGATTTGAATAAGGTACATTTAGTTAAATGTCTGGTAAAAATAGTTGAGGGAAAAGGCTCAGTGATCCAATTTTTGTTCTCAGTTTACCATTAAATTAATATTTTCTAAACAAGAGTCATGTCATTCTGCCTATAGGTATACTCATAGAACAATACTTTTAAAAATAAAACCATGAGTATGCGTGAAGCCGTAAGTATACGTTGTTTTCTTTATTCTTGAAAAAATTTGTGAAGGCATTGAATCCGTGTACTAGCCACATATCTTGTGCACATTGTCCAGGTTCTATTGAAGACCTACATGTACAATATTACAATATAGTTATTTATAAACCTTTTGGTTCCTATTATAGCAGAAAATGTGAAACCGTGAGTACGCCAGCTTATCCAAGCAAAAAATTAAAAGCATTAAGAAATTGAATAGTTTAATCATAAGAAGAGGCAAGTGAGTATGCTCATTAAAAACCAAAACTAATAATATGTTGATGAAGGTCATGTTCCTGATTTTGGCATCCCGTAAATTCCAGAGATGAATGCTAAATTTTATTTTAATGAAACCGCGGATATGCATTATTAAATTGCTTTATAATTTAAATGTAGAGAATATATGTCAACAGTGCATATCCCTTTAGATTTTCATGCCTTTCCAAGTACTCTGTGATTCACTTTGTCCATAAATCATGGACTAGCATAATAGTGACAAGAAGTGTGAGGTCGTATCAGAGTAAAATTTTTCAATGATACCAATTATTTTCACATTACTTCTTTTAATTTAGAAATAAGATATTAGTCCTTAATGTATTCTATGATAAAGTACAAGAAGTAAAGTGATTAAAAATATATCAAGAAAAGTCCTGTAGAATGTTTCATCGTAAGCACTTCATACTAAAATAAATAAGTAGTGTGCATACTCATGGTTTCAAGTAGTTTGTATCTTTATTTACAGTGCCTCCCCACAGTTCTAATTTTCGGAGTTAAGATACCCAAATTTTTCCACAACCTCCCTAGCATGTACAGTTTGTTCCCCCATGCTTATACCAAATAAAACAAACTGAAATTAGGCATGAATTAACCGCGGCTAAATGTTGACCTGAGTTGCAACGGAGGTCGTAAGCTCTATGATGACCTAGGGTCCAATGAAATAGTGACCATAACTGTCCATGCCATAAAGTGGTGGTGTCAAAAGTCACTTGGGCGTAACTTGTGTTTAGTACTCACACCTAACATATCAAATATTCGAATGCGGATTTGAATTTTTCAAGTCTTGAAAATGAAGTCAGAAAACGCAAATTATAAGTTACTTTTCAGTGTATTACACATTGGTATGGGTAGATCAAATCTATTTGCTTCCCTTGTTGGATTGAAATTTATGAATATGGGTAATATTTTTCTGTACTTTTTGGTACATCTATAACAAAGTGACTGATTCCGGTATGTAAAATAAAAGGTGAAACACAAATGCAGAATTTATTTGTGTCTTTCTCTGCAGAGCCACTCCCTAGTAGTCATTACCCAATTCCAAAGTCCGAGTGCGAGCTCTTTACTCCCCAACAGCTAATCTGTCACTGTCTAACTTACATATAAATGTGGAAGTTCTATTGTCCATATTGCACACGTTCTTCTGTAGAATATTGGCATAGGCTGTATTAGCCCAAATAAATTATAGAGTCTTCAGCGGGCAACTATTCAGAACATGTTTCGGAGCCTGTACTCGTACATGTCTCTCTGAGTAGCGGCTCCTTGTCTTAGCTGAATATTCAGCAAAGGCAACCTACATAATAATGAATAAATATGAACACGACAAATGATGAATTAGCTAAATACGTGAAGTTTGCTTATGAAAGAAGAAAACCTTTCAAACAAACATAATTACTAAATTTGTATAGTACAGGTTCAGATGAGAACAATTTAAATGTGTATTTTCACGGCCGCTCTCCATTACAAATATTTATACAGGCCTCTTTTTTTTATCTGGTGTTGCAACAGGTGATGATGCTGACATTCCAGACGGAACTAATGTAACAGTTAAGGTAAAGGAATCGACTGCAGACTTTTATGCCAAAGCCTATCAAGTAGGGGTGAGTGGAAGGTGACAAATGCTTGACTGTGGTGAAGAATACACAGTGTACACAATGATAGCTTTAAATTGTAATTTTTGACATCAACAACGCGGGAGAGCATAAAAATGATAAGCATATCTTTTTATGCATTTTTTCAATGCTACATATGCGAAACAAGTTCATCTTGCATGTCTGTTTCTTTATGTTTTTGGCAACAAGCCTTATTTTGTTCAAGAGTTTTTTTTTCTTAGCACTTCATATTTTGACCTGAATCTAACGTTTGACACAATCTCAAGAGTTGTAGATGAAACCTATAAACAATGCCTAATCCATGCCAAGAACTAACCATAGGCCATATTGGACCCAACACGGAGCAAGAAAGCCTGTTGACGGTCCTTGTTCTTGCCAGGGAGGCGATGGTTATCAAAGGCATTTAGGCTCGTTTTTCAAGCTGTTTTGTTGTTACCAGCTATTATCTTGGGAAGTTATAATCTCTGACTTCCATCATGAATTTGATACTTACTTTTTCCCTTTTAAATATGTCTTCTGTCTTTTTGCAATTTTCAAGGTATATGACATGAAAGGCCCACGGAAAGGCAATGCTCTAATCATAAACAACAAGACATTTATATCTCCAGACAAAAAAGAACAAAGAGAAGGAACACAGTTTGATTGTGAAAATTTGAAACAGCTGTGGGAACAACTGGGTTTCGAAGTTGAGGTTCATACGGATTTGAACAAAGGAGTACGTATTTTGTTGTTTACATTTTAAGAAACATTCACAAAAAGAACTCTATTATTATCTAAAGGGGGTTATTGGTCTCCTAAATATCTGAAGGTACCTCATCAGGCGACTGCTTTCGCGACAAAGGAACTGCTCGCCAGTCATTTTATTTGTACAAAATGAATTCTGTATATATATATATATATATATATATATGTATATATATATATATGTATATATATATATATATATATATATATATATATATATATATATATATATATATCTGAAGGGGGCCATTGGTCTGCTATATATCCAATGTGATACATGTATGACACATTTTGACCACAATTTTTATGATTTATGTTGCTCTGATCTTGTTTTGGTCAAAGTGCCCCCCCCCCCCCAAATAATACACAGCTGTTCCCTTTCACAAAAGCTGTTGAAGTCAGGCATATTATTATTATTATTATTATTATTATTATTATTATTATTATTATTATTGAATATGTTGAAAACTTCAAATTTGTGGGAGAAGTTCTTTAGAATTACAGGAAAAGGGAACTGCAAACTGTGGACTTTAATTTTATCAACAGTGCGCACCAACAGTAATGTTCAGATACATTTTGGTGTGTTTATAGATTTATGGATATGGGTAACGTGTTTTCTGAGCCATTGCTGTTTGTTCATTTTCAAAAGCCCAAGCACATTAAGCTGGGACTTAAATTAAATGCTTCTTTGTAAAACGTCACAGTAAATTATGCATTATCTGGTTTTCACTTAATACACGAGTACCTGTTTGCTGTCTGTGTCAATTCAGAAAGTGGCTGACGGTTTTATTCCAAAACAGTCTGCCACATTCACTTCTAACGGAGTGTGGTTTACCATCATGTTTAAAGTTTTGCCTATGCTGAAGGGGAACTTTTGACTTCATGTATAGGTACATTTATGAACATTGTAGAAAAAATCAAAACATTTGATCTTTTTTGTTTTAAATCTTTGATTTTTGGTACAGACTGGAAGAATTGCTAAAACTCTAAAAGCAATTTACTTCACAGTTTCTAGAAATTGCATTAAAGTATTTGCGGAAATGACTCATAATTGCAATCAGGCACAGTGTTACTTCCTTCGATAGTTGCTTAGTTGTACATTTTGTAACAACAGCTGTGTACCTAGACTTACAAGGGTTTTTATGTAATTTCGGTATTCAGAACAAAAGTGGAACAGAGGAGTACTCTTCAGAACTTTTGATATCAAATTCCTTTCCATCTCATATTTATGAGTATCTATCAAATTATCAATGTGTGGTTTGTGTTATTTGTATACGTCATTTCCCCTTATGTCTGAAATATTGTTTATACCAAGTTCATATTTCAAACCATGCAGATAATAGTTTTGCAGATGACTTCAAATCATGTTACAAACAAATTTCAATTTGGAAAGGGACTTAATGTTCAGTGCTTCAATACATTTTTCTTTGAAAAGAATGCTGCAAAACTTTGATCCATTTTTATTTGTTATTAGAATCTGGTTTCTGAATAGTTGATGTGTAAGCAAACACAATTTCACAAAAAAAGTAAAAATGTGTGTTCAAAATAAGTTAGACCGAAATACTCATTGATTCTGGTTATATCTTGAAATGATAATGCTTTAAGGGCTATATGTAATTGATCAATGTTATTAAAGAAAGCCTGTAGTCAATTTTGAACCACGGCTTTTGTATCCGAATTCCTAAATATCATGTTTTCCATGATTTTCTTTGTTCATGATTTCTTTTTCTCCTTTGAATACCGGCCTGATTATCATAAAAATGTTCGTGATTGCTATAGAGAGTTGCAAAGTCCAAATCTGTAACATCACCGAAGCTTAACATTCTGTCATTGAGTCCAAAGGCAAAAATGAAGTAAGTGTTTTGATCAAAAAATCTTCCATTCATTTTCTTGTGTTAACATAACTATCTTGGCCTAGCTAATTTGGTTCCATGTTGGATCAAATATTGGACTGGAACATAGAATTCAATACAGTTTTGGCAAAGTTAGCAAGGCCTGGCTCTTCTAAGCAACGATGATAATGTTGCAACTATTTGTAATGTCTACTAAGAAACTGCATGACGCCATGACATATGTGTTTACGATGTTTACCAGCATTGCTTCTAAAGTTTGCAGCTATTATAGTGCAAATGTCCTTTCACTGATTTCAGGATATTCAGACAACGATCAGAGATTTTGCAAGGCATCCTAAGCTGGAAAAAGCCAAGTGCGCAATTGTATGCATACTTAGTCATGGGGGAAATGATACAATACTCGGAGTAGATAACAAGCATGTACAAATATCAGCTCTTCGTCAGCTCTTGGACAACAAAAATTGCCCAGCTCTTCACAACAAGCCACAGTTATGGTTTTTCCAGGCCTGCCGTGGTTGTAAGTTGTTTGTGAATATTTTTGTAGCTCATAATGTTTTTGCATGGTAGTTGAAATGTATTTTTTTCAACTGGTTGATATTTTTACCTACAAAGCTGATAATAACAATAACATATCGGAAAATTTATTGTTTTCCATTAAGCCTGTACCTGTTTGATTGGCACACTGTGTAGGAGGTAGAACTTTTGCCATATCCCCCCTGTTTCTGCGGCTTAATATATTTCATCCCATCAGTTTAAGCATACAGACTGGATGTGTAGTGGTCCATCCTAGCATATCCTTGGATTCCCGGAAATTTAATCATGAAAATCGCAGGATGTTATTGGGACAGGGTAATCTAAAAAAATTCTAAAACCAATAGAATTACGTATTAGAAAAGCCTGGGGGATTCAGTGCATATGATGTGTGTGGAAAAGTCTAGACTTTAATAGCGATAGCTTGGTGATATGAAGGATGGGAAGGAAGCTTTAGGTACATTTTTGGGAAAAGTGGAATTGGGTGTAAAGGCCTGGCTAGATTTACAGTAGCGCTGAGCATCAAGAACCCCACGCACAAGTAGAGACGGTAAGTGGACATCTGCCAGTGTTTGAATTTTAACACCAAATGCAAATCTTCTCACAACTTAATACTTATCCAATATCGTCTACTGCAATACCAGTGTTTAAAAATCGTTCCATTTAAATACATGAGTATCACGTAAGTTACATGAGTATCACGTAGGAAACTGTCCTAAAGAGGGTTTTGCCCTTTTTGGATGATTTTATACCCTAGCAGACAATGTTTGCATGTTTTCCAAACCCCCATAGATCTTACAGGTAATGTTAGGAGTAGTGTAAGGGAGGTTAAGATAATACTGACTTCAGGGATTTCATGATCCTGAAAACATCTGATAATAGGTTTTAGACTCCTCAGGGGGCTCATCCAGGTCACAATCTTGTTTTCTTACATGATCAGTTATCGGAAACACAAGCACCAATGGTGTTTGAATTGAATATAAAGTGATGTACACACAAACATGTTGGAAACTGAAGTCAACCTGCCTGATCAGGTCACTGTATTTTGCACTCCTACACCATAAAATGCAGATTGTCTGAGCAGCATTATCGTCTGGACATGGTAAACACAAATGCTTGTGAGTCATGTGTTTACTAGAATGATAACAATCCATGTTATAAAAAGTGAAAGCTGTGTCAAAGGCTTTGACGGGGATGTGTGCCCTAGTTATATGGTGGAACTTCATTACAGTAAAAACTTCATACATGACAGAACAACACAAGTTTTAGACACAGTAAGCTCATTTTCGTAATTTAAGGCATATATGGGTCGCTATCTAATATCTTGAAACCTTCTCAGGGGAACAGATAATGTCATTATCACGGTGCTTTACTGCAAATGATTTGGTGGGCTTGTGTGTGTGTGTGTGTGTGTGTGTGTGTGTGTGTGTGTGTGTGTGAATGTCTTTGAAAAGTACAAATTCAGCTACAGCTATTAAATTGGGTAGAACATGATTAAAAGGTGAACACATTGAAGTTCTAGCATACGATTATCAATTCTAAGGAATAAGTCGGTTTTGCATCTCTGTAGATTATTGCGAACTGTTATTGCTAGATTGAGCATAAAATTCCAATTATCAGAGAAATAGGGTATTTGTGCCTATATAATATGCAGATATTTTTGACAATTATGTGTAACCTTAGAATTCCTTGGTTACCTATCTGTACAAAAACTAAGTTTTTTATCAGGACGAACAGTCATTCATCACGAGGAAATAACTATTAAACAATCTATAAAAAAGACATTTTTCATATTTATTGTCAAGCATATCAGGCAAAATAACGAGTAGGAGTTGTGGAGTGTGATCATTTTTTAAGATGGACGATAAAAAATTTCTTGGAAGTAATATATTATGTTATGTATTCATACAGTTGAAAATCGTATTCACTTTGATTGTAACATAGCCATCTCCAACTCTGGACTACCCTTTCAATGGCCTCTCTATTTTATCGAGCACCTTGGTCCTACAGTTTAAACAAATAATTATCTTTGCATATTATGTAGATTTTATGTTCACAGCATGGGACATATGTATTGAGTTTCTGCCGAAATGGATTTTAAATAACAATATAGGGTCATTTATATAATTAAGAACTTTGTTCTTTATCCTTAGCTTGGTTTTATTTGATAGTCTGATTTGCTTTAAATTTCTTTTTACGTTCAATCAAACTTTTTGTGCTTTTCACAACATGATCATTGTCTACGAGCTATGCACATTGTTTCAGTCTAGAATTTTGATGTGAAAATATAACTGTGTGAGCCCAATATGAATATTTTGGTTTGCTCCTATATTTATTTGGTTTATTGCTTAGGTTAATTTCAAGGTTATTCGAAAGATCACAGAAGCTGAAGTTAAACATAATATTGTAAACTTGTAACTAATTCAGCGTTCTCTACTTGGGTGCTTCTCTTCTCAATTGTTTTACTTTGTTACTTCTTAGGTTTAGTGCAAATGCTCCAGAAAGATCTCGGATGTTGCAGTGTTATTAAGATGTTCCTCTTATTTTTTCTTATACATATATACCTTAGGAGTTACCTTTTAGCTGGTGTATACGTAGGTGTCATTCCCTAAACAAGACAGTTCTCATTGGAACTTGCGTTTGTTGCTTGTATTGCTTAGTAAAGGTTTTTCTCTCAGAAAGTTTAATTCACAAAAAAAATATAAAAAGGCAGCGAACTGCTCAGTTTATTTTATTGACTTTTCCTTAGAAAAAAAAACACGTTCAACCACTGTCACTGTGGTCACTATAATGAAGCTTATCTGGTAGACATTTGATTTGGCTTTGTTCACAACGAAACCTATAGCAATTACTAATCATAGGCCTGAAAGCCCATAATCAGTGTTTACAATAAATAAAGAACAATGTAGCTAGCTGCAAACAATGCAGAAACATTAACATGGGTCCTCAAGGGGTCTGTTACAGGAAAATAACCCCGTTTTACAGTTAAAACAACTTAATAGACCAGAGAGATTGACATTTTTTCTTTTATTATTAAACAGTTTGGTTTGAACATATTTTTTATTTTTGAAAATTCAATAGTACATAACTCAATTGTTCCTCACTCAGTTGGGAAAAGGGGCTTTGCCGTATTTGAATCCCTCTTGTAGGAAAGTACGAAGCGCACAGGACAAACGAGACACAAAAAACAAGTGTAGAACACGTAGACATGGACAAGACAGAAAGTGGGGTGTAACTAGGGAAATTGATGCAAAAAGGTATGTTTAGGAGGGTGGTAGAATCTATTAGGCTCTGTACGGTAGATTAAAATGTCTAACTAGCCAATCCGGCAGATTTGCAGCGCTCAGTAGAAGAAATGTAATCATGGACAGCTGAACAAATGTCACCATTCATTTGTACGGAACATTCGGGAGAACCATAACACATAATTTGAGGGGTAAATGGTGCATGATGAACAATTTTGGTATGTAATCTTATACGTTATTGACTCTATTTTGGACAACAGAAAAAGTAGTGAAATGTATCTTCAATAGGAGAGCCGCAAGAGCAGGAAGGTGATTCTTTAACCCCGCCGATTTTGAATAAATGCGAATTTAGAGGACTTGCACCCAAACAGAGGCGGGTATGGTGAACAGCATTGTGTCTGTCGCCAAGTTTCAACAACAAAGGGAATTTAGTTGAATGGGGTACCGGTTTGGATATTGTGGATTAAATACTTGAATTGTGGCAGAATTGCAGGTTTTTGTGGGTAGCCGATTCCATAGTCTTATTGTTAAAGGGAATAAGGATTTATCAAACAGATCAGTACGAGCTTGAAAATGAGTAATACCATAAGGGTGAGGAGTATTGAATGATGGAGTATGGGTAGTAGTAATAGATCAAAGGTACCCGGGCACAATTTTGTTTACAATTTTTGTACATTAATATTAGTTTTGCGGCCTCTCTACGTTTGGCCAAAGTTTGCCAACCGACTTCCTCGTACAGCTTTTCGATACTGGTGCCGTGCATGGCACCAGTCATGATATGAGCAGCACTGATTTGAACATCTTCAAGTTTTTTGGCATCCAACTCGGTACATCCACCCCACACTGGACTAGCATACTCGAGCACAGGTCTAAAAAAGAAAATGTATCCTCTCTCGAGAGTTACTTGGTCCAGAATATATTTCAAGCCTTTCATGATATTAATCAATTTACTGGACTTGATTATAATTTGAGATATATGGTCGTTCTATCGCAAGTCTGACTGCAGAGTAACCGTAAGGTGCTTATACTGGGAAATGTTATCAAAAACATTACCTTGAAATATAATTGGTGGATGTTTAGGAGAATTAGTTTTCCGAGAAACAAGCATAGAATCTGTTTTTGGGGCATTAAATGTCCCTTACCAGTCCTTTGACCATTGCTCAATGTCAGAAAGATTAGAGTTAAGAGTTTCAGCTGCAGCAACAGGGTTTTCAGCAGTAAGGAACAGAGAACTATCATTGGCAAACATTTTGATGTCTGATTGGGCAAGATCAACGATATCATTTATATAAATTAAAAACAGCCATGCCCGAAGTACTGTAAGCTGGGGGTACACTGGCTTCAATGAATCCCCAAGAAGAAGATTGGCCATTTATACATGTAACTACCCGTTGAGAGCAGTTTTGAAGATGTTAGTAAACGAGTGGAGAAGATTGCCGGTAATTCCAGCTTTTTCCAACTTGAGTAGTAAAGCAGAGTGGCAGACTTTATCAAAAGTCTTACTTATGTCCAAGAAAATTATTCTGACTTCCCCGTGTTTATCTATAGCAAGAAAAACTTGGTGATAGAGAGCAAACAGCTTATTTGCAGTAGAGGCGTTTGGTATAAAACCAGACTGATGAGCGGAAATAATCAAATTTTCACGAAAGAAGTTAAATATGTGTTTGAACACAATTTTTTCGAACACTTTACCAGTGCAACTGAGGAGTGATATTGGCCTGTAATTATTACATAAGTTGTCTGGACCTTTTTTTATAGAGTGGAGTAACATTAGTTTGTTTCAAAGTAGAAGGAAATTGCTTTTTTGATAGAGATAGATTAAAAAGTTTGGTAAGAGAAGAGGGGATAGGAGGACCAGCCTGTCTAATAAGTAGTATGTATGTACTATACATTCCTTTGAAGGGAAAGCGCATGTGCGCAAGTTCAACACACCTTGCAAAAATCAGCTCTGCAAGACTTCTCAATTTTCACAATGAAATGTAACGCAGGTCCCTGTGCTGGTTGCGATTCCACCGGTATTACCCGTACCAGCAAGAGTGCATCCATGCATGATTTCCCATAATGTGTCCACATTTAATTGCATTTCCAAAACGATTTTGTAAACCATATTGACAATTCCATCGGGGTTTTTTTGTTTGTTAATTTTTTGATACATACTATGTTTTGTCGACATTTTGTTCATGTTACTAGATGCCTATTAACTTTTCTAATGCTGTCATACTCACCCAAAGTGTTTCAAGGGTTAATATTAGGGTTCTTACAGGCCATGTTGGTACAGGCGTCTTGTATGGATCATGGACCTACATATATAAATTAACGACATGGTTGTAGTCTGAGATACTATCACTACTAAATGAATGGGTTGGTACTAAGCACGGAACTGTGACATTTTATATACATATTGATGCTTTATATACTACTCTATGAAAATATGTTCAATCTCGCATATTAAGGATCTGTTTTATTCATACGGATAAGCCATGTTATTAGGGGAATAAAACAGATTACAATATAGGACTCAGGGTGACACTCGACTGTCATAGCAGGGGTGTAGCAGTTTGAAGAACAGGGCTACGACATTTTAAACAATTAATTTTTTGTCGAAGTTATTATTCTGGAAAAAGCATCACGTTTTATAATTTATCATACACAGGTCTTCTTATATTCAGCCATTTATTTGTTGAACGACCGAGGGCGGGGCAGCGCTTTATCTGATATGAAACATTTTTCTAGAGTTTAGCAACTGATCTTGATTCCATGGGCTAAGTATTTGCAAAATTAAAGCCTACTTGCACACAATGCTTCACACAATGAAGCTGGCGTGAAGAGGAGAATGTAGTGACGTTCATGTAGTGTAATGTACATACATGTGTACTTCGGTATTGATTTGAAAAAAGTCAAATAAATAGTAGTGTATTGCATTTACGGACCCTAGCTCTAAAGGGAAAAGCATCACGTTGTGTGTTCTGTTCACATCTGCAATCAAACAGTGCTGAAGTACAGGTTTATGGTTAAAATCAAGTAAAATGTGTCCCTTTGCCTAAATTGTAGAGGTGCCAAGAGCAACTTTTTCATGCTGTCTTATCTAACGTTGTTAGTGTCATAAAGTGATGAATTACCTTCGTATTTCAGCCTAGTCAGACAGTGGAGTAGAATTTGAGGAAAAGAGTGATGCAGTCGCAGCCACTGAAAAAGGAGCTAAAGAACCTAATCAAGTTACACAGCAGGCAACCGCAACGGACTATTTGCTTGCATTTCCAACCCAAGCAGGTTAGGATACCATAACACTTACTTTTGACATTTGTGGCTAATTATGTAAACGTGTTCAAATTTATTGTCGTCTGGCCTCTTTTGACTTCAAATATGTGTTTTCAGGTTCATAGTACAAACTTTAGCAAAGTGTGCATATAATACCTTAACTATGTACAGCTAATTTAATCATCAATACGTGCATGGAACTGCTGAGAATTATTTGTACAAGGAAGAGGCAAATGTGAATGCAGATTCCTTTTTAAAAAAAAAGGGGGGGGCATGTTTTATTGCATATGCAGTAAACAGCAAGTGTATAAAAAATAGTGATACTTGCAAGTCATGCACATCTACTACTTGAAAAATTTGGCTGCTTTATGACTCAGAAATGATTGTTGATCAGAGCATTGGAGGTGCCCATGCATTTGCCTTTTAATGGATAACTAATTGATTGTTCATAGTAGTAATTGATGGTGGCATGCATGTGTACTACTTATGCATCAGCCACTTAATGCCTGAGCAGGAACCGATGTCTATCAATGCTTCCAAAGAATATGGTAGGGGGTTATTTCATCCCCCCCCCCGACCCCCTAGGCGTAAAAAAAAAAAAAAAAACAGCGTAGATTTGTGCTTTCGTTATGCAATTTACGTGTGGTCCTTCTAACTGATTTGTAGCAAAGCGTACTTGTCGGTAAAATGAGCTTCCCTTGTAGAATTCTGAAACATTATATTGTCACTTCTTTCGAAACCTCCAGCCATATTCTCTTTAAGCTTGCGTTTGTTGGTTTGTGAGGTTGTTTGGTCCTATCAAGTCTTTATAGGAGGTAATGCTTCATAGTTGTGATTCATTTATAACCCTTATTTGATCATTTTTGTCAATCTTACTCTAGAGTTATGTGCTTCTAGGTTATAAAGCATGGAGGGATCCGGCCAAAGGGAGTTGTTTTATCCAAGCAGTTGTTCACGTTTTCCAGGTGAATGCAGCCAAAGAAGACTTGTGTACAATGATGACTAAGGTATGAACGTTTTGATTAAAAACAAAAATCTGTACATGCGTGTAGATATCCATTCATTCATTCATCACACATTATGGGCAGGCTATAACACAAAATTATTAGATGAGCATTGCCTATGTCATGATTAGAATTAGAGAGTTTGACCATAGTTTCTGAACATCTGAAACAATATTCTGTTCTATTTAATGGAGAAGGTTTAATCTTTAGAGGAAGTAGGGAATACAAGTTGTCCTCCGACTGAGTAGTTTCTGGGCCATTAGCTAGGTATTCCCAAAGATCCTCTGCAATATATAGCGTATGTGTTCAAAATAAAAAAGAATGTGTCGAAGCTATTTTTGGCCCATTTTACCAAGACTGTTAAACAATGAAAATGCCTTCCTAAGCAATCAAAAACAGGCTGCAGAAGGACATGTGATTTTTTTTATAACTTGACATACAGTGTAATCTTACTATATGAAAGCTCAAATATCAGACATATTTACTTTACGACACAAATTGCCACAGACTTCAAATCAAATTCCGTTCATACTTTTACCCTTTTATCTGACATTTTCAGAAGTGTGTCACATTTTATAGGAAATAAATGCATTGTTACAACGGAGACAATTGCTTTGTGCAATCACTTTTTAACTAGATCTGGGGATGGTCGCTACACAGAGGGGCTTAGCATACACCTACATGCACACAATACATTTCCCTTGATAATTTCAGGTGAACAGCAAGGTGTCAAAATACATCGCCAAGGCCAAGAACGGAGGATTGAAAAGTCAAGGGTCAGAGTATGTCGTTGGTTTGAGGAAGCCGTTCTATTTTTTTCCAGGAATCTGAAAATTTCAAATTCTTTAATATTTAAGTCATTCTCCTCTTGCAAGATCACCTTTCCAACAAAGAAAACTTACAAACAATTCACTGGAAAAATTATAAATGAATAGATGGCAACACATTGAGAATAACATCAGGAACGTCGTATGTTCTGCGCAATAAACCGTCTGGTCAAACAGATCTTTCAACATGGTACTGTACCGGCAGAACCTCACAGATTTAAATCTTCTATTCGTGGATTGTGTTAATGGAAACCGTTACAACAATTCATCTACTTGGAACCTGTGCGAGGGACACAAAAAGTACATTAATGTGTGTATTTGCCATATAAGTAAGGGGAATTATTCAAAAGTTATTTCTTCTACATGTATTGGACCTTTTTCTATTTTTTATTCAAGGAGACACTCTACAAAATAGCTTGGTATTTGTTACTAAAAGCGCAGTTTTATATATTATTGTTTGCTATTGTAATCTGCTGACATACAGCTGTAGCTCGAAAGAGCAAATAAAATGTAAGGAACACAGTCTGAACACATAAGAAGTAATATTCATTTTAGCATGCTTAATGCAAAAGCAATAAATTTATCAATGGAAACAAAATATGAAGGTTGTATTATTGTTAGGTTGAAAAGACCTGATACCTTAAGCATGCTAATTTCAAAGTCTCTTCACTTATTCACATGTGTTAACTGATTCAAGATATTCATTTTATTCTCTGCTTGTGCTCAGTTATTGAAGGCAGAAACCGGGATATTTTCATTAATATTTATAATTGACCCTTCCGTCGTAACCACACGCAGAAAAAGATGTATACATAGTCATATTATCACAAGAAGAGGGTAAAAAAGAGAACAAAAAACCCCAATGTGACTGCATCAATTTTGATTATTTTTCTAAAATGTTAAATGTTAATGTTAAACACAAAAGATAACAATCTTGCTTTTGTTAAAAGAAAGTTCTTTTCAACTTCATTAGATATGTATTGTATTTTATCTCTGTATGCGCTTCACCTGTCATGATTAAAAGTATACACTTACAGATAAATATATAATTGGTTATTTTTAGTCACATTTGCCTTCTGTTTGGCTCTGACATACATCAGTTCCTCCTGAAACGGAGGGATCCACTTCCTGCCACATAACCACAAACTAAAATGAAATATACTGGGTCTTTTTCACAAATGTCACATACTCAGATATTTCAATTATGAGGTTCAGTGAAGAGTTGTTCCTATCAGTACTTTGAAGAGGCCAGTAACTCCTGATTTGTCCAATTGCTGCACTGAAAGCTACTATCATCTTTCTCTTTTATCCACTTGGGGTTGCCAGTACTTAACAACATAAGATCCTTACTATGGAGGGAGACGTTTTTCCCTCCAAGGCTTACATTAAACCTACATGACATACCCCGTGCACGTTCTAGATTAGATACAGCTTACCAGCCAACCAGAAAACAGATGGCATTACCCTGGAAGACAACTGGGTCCTAAGCACGAGTGCCAGTTTGTGAAGGTAGAAAGGATGGCTGGATACAAGCATAAAAGTTGCAAGGAGCTCAGATGTTTGACTTGGGGCATTAAATCTCAATTCTTGAAGGTTTTTCATGTGAGTGGGAGCAAACGGACTGATTGGGAATATGGTCTTATCACCCTTCATTGTTTTTGGATGGCAGTCAAATTCCTTACAACGAGTGCCCTAAAACACGTAAGGGTAGCTAAAGAGATCTAGGATAGGAGAAATATCTTGTTTTTTAATTTGTCCATGAAGTCATTGTATGTATATGGTTGTAGTGCAAAGCCCTGTAGCTATGGGAGTGTGCGCCATAGACCTTATGTGGGAGTGGACAACACCGTTACTGAACAAGTTGTGTTGGTGACTAAGAACCAACATGGCCTTCATTGGAATACGAGTCATACATTTCACAGTCAGTAGTCTTTTATGTCAAAACTGACTGTGCGCCCAGGAAAGCGTGTCGTATATTCTACACACTATCGATAATCCTTTTCAAGAAAGAAAATAGATTCCTTGCAAGAAATGGTTAGGATATATTAGAGAGCAAAAGGGAACTATTATGATGTCCAAATTGAATGATGCACATGTTTTCTGACTTGTGGAAGTGCTTTTATGCAAAATGTATTATTCATTTTATAAAACCTTGGAATCTGAATAAATTTTGTTGGTCCCTTTGAAAAGAATGGATGATGAATTATACACCTAATATTATATCTGTGAACAAAACCATTGAACTCAACACCACTCATGACTATCCCATGTATGCAAACATTCATACATGGACCTTATGTGTTTTTCATGCACTAGTAGATTAATAATTTGTGAACCCAGCTCACTACATTTGCTTTCATTCCAATGTAAAAGTACGATATCCTTAATTTTATGTTTTATCATTTTTTCACCCTTTACAAGGCAACAGTTTAAGACGCTGACGACCTGAACCTATTAATATGATTTTGACTACTTCCAACGCAGAATGGCTTTAATGGGTTTATTGCGATTGTAAGGATTTTTCCTTAATTATGTGATCATGGACTTCAATTGAAACATTCCGTTAAGATGTGTTTCACCTAGGATGAAAACAAAATGCGAGACTCAGACTAGCCATGGCTTTGTCTGCTGACCTTCAGGTGGTAAAAGAATTAGTATATATATTTGGGGATACTGGATCACATGGGGTTTGAGACTGGATCACGCTGGCGCAGAAGTAGGTTGTGATAAGGCTAATTCGTCCTAGTCCCTGCTTACGGAATTATAAACTAAAGTGGTTAAGGTGGATGATCCAGTGCTGGCACCTTTGGATAACCTCTAATCACTTTTTCATATTTTTGGATAGTCTGATACTTAAACTACATGCTCCCAAAACCTCAGATGTGTGAACATAAATTTGTACGAGATAATTGATCTCAAAACTTTCGTTTACAATGAAAGGTTTAAACAGTGCCTGGCACATGGGGTTGTTTGCATAATGATAATCAACCATGTCATTGTTTGCACAGTCATTAGTCCATGAAACCAATTGAGCTATTGCCAAGGGTCAGTCACAGGAATCCATTAGCCGTAGAAAGAAGAATGGGCCAGTTCAGACAAATCAATACCATTGTTCTGATTACTTTGAAATTCTCTATTGATGTAAAAACAAATTAGCACAATCCACTTACTGGTCCCCAAATATGGAAAGCCGCATGTGAATCCACACTAAAACAAGCCAAGTGTGGTGTTCCGCAAAAAAAGTCGAGATTTAAGCCACAAAATATATTTTTGTTTAATGACAACATCACAGAGGTAAAGCTACAAGTTTATTTCACACAATAATTAAAACCAAAACAGAAGAAATGAGTATGTTTCATATTTCAGCCATAAATGCGTCAGAATTGGCAACTTTTTCTTTCAATGCATTTTTTTCGGAACTGTTATTTGCTTAGCCTCTGCAAATTGTATCTCGCCTCACAAACATACAAATTGCCCTATCAAATAAAAATCAACAGACATTAAAAGAAAAATATCATATCTGAGAACTGTTTCCACGATTTGTTTTGCTGACAACCCCTTCCATGACTTTGGAGCAATTTATGGAAGGAAAATGAACAAACTGTCAGGACAAAATTAAAAATTGTACAACTTTTTATTTATGTTATTTCAGGACGAACTATTGAATTCGATTCTAGACATTGACATATGTTTTAAATTTTGACTGATTTCAACTGGAAAAAAATTGCGTGACCTCTGCACAGAAAAAAATGTGAAAATCCTACCAAGTCAGAGAGAATGCTATAAAATCTCAAAAAATTCCAATCCTGCAAAAACAAACTCTATGGATACAAATCTATGGATATTTAGTAATCTGAAAATATATGAGTTTAATGTACTTGTGAAAAAAATAAATGGGTAATTGTGATCCAAAGTTGCCAGTCCCACTGTGCACTAGCTTCACAGCTTCCACCTTAATCTTATGGAGCCCAAAATAAGTTTCCATAACTGATGGGTTTATAAAATTATCACCACCACTTATAAGGGAATTATGTGTGGCCTTCCTAGAGTGTGTCTTAAAGTGGCGCATTCCGGAAGCGCCCGGCTTTTACATCTGTGTGGCGACCCAATACTCAAGTCCGGATCCCCCAGTATTTTATATCATGGAAACAAGTCATACAAATAACAGAAACTGCTTTCGTGGGTGTGTGTGTGTGAACCTATTTACACACTCAAGTCCAAATCCCCAGGTATTTTGTACCGTGGAAACGAGTCGTTTGTTTTTACTTCTATAAACCTGATGAGGTAGAACTTGGAAAAGGTGATTGATTCCATGGCAAACTAACGCATTTATGTAAGATTTCCTTGAAATAAAGCGAGAAGCAGATCTTACATGGGGGTGGGGGGTGGGGGGTGGTCAGTGGCTGCTTCATTGTAGTCCGTTTTTTGTAGATTTCCTCGAAGAAGAGTTTCACACTCCATCATGAGAATGGATTTGGTAACAAATAATGAAAAGTCAATGTTTGATGATGATGATGATGATGATGATGATGATGATGATGATGATGATGATGATGATGATGATGATGAATGAATAAAAGTATTCTGGGTATTTTATACACATACATATAACCACTGATATATAAATATATTTTGTGGAACTCAAGATCATTATGCTAAAACACACTTAGAAAATATTGAGTGGAACACAGCACCTACACTCTAAAATAAACTTTTCAAAGTATAGTAAAACGCAAGAACCATTACTATTAAAATATACACAAAAAGCTCATAACTGGTTGTCAAACTAGTATCAATTAACGTGTAAGTTGTATACAGTTTCTGAAAGGGTGAAGGAAAAATTCGGGAGTTGATTGATAAAATACGATAAATTTATGAAGACCTGCATGGGATTCGAACCCACTACCTTCGGCACACTCGACTAGCCAAATGTAAAGTCGAACACGCTGACCTCTAGGCCATCGGGGCAAGCCCAAAAAGGTTGACCGAGGAGCCAGGGTGATGTTATAGCAGTTGTGGCTGGTACATGTAAAACACATGTAAGTTGTATACAGTTTCTCAAAGGGTGAATGGAAAAACTTTGAAGTTGATAAATGAATTTACATGGGACAAAAAACTTCCACAAGTGAACAGTAAAGTGATTTATCAAAGCATCGAAAGCGGCAGACTAAAATCCTACATTTTGAAATTCAATGCAGTGTTTTTACTTTTGGCATGTGTCAAGCGCCTGATTGCACAACACAGTTTGAAATGGAAACAACTTTCTTTCTAAGAAGTAACCAGACTTGACTGGTATAAAAAGGTCACTTAAAATGCCATTCTCAGGGTCAATGTGATTATGAAGTATGGGGCATGTGCGAGGGATTGCATGTGTATGTTCTGCGTATAGACCTATATCATTTACACGGATTTCGAAGCAGACCAATCCTATATTAATCACGCTGCATGGCGCAGATGGTGGCGTATACTTTCCTACCGACATATCTGGTGGAGGAAACCGAAGGACTCTGAGAAAACCACTGTGCACAGTCACAGGGATAGGAACTCTTTCCACATGCTTCCCCGGCCATGAATCGAACCCGGGCCGCAGAGGTGGAAGGCGAGCGTGTTGCAGCTCGGCCAACCGTGCACCCAGTCATGCAATTAAGTAGTTAAGGCCAGGAAATTATAATGATTACTTAAGGTGGCCAGGTGCTCCTGTGACATTAAGATCCAAACATCATATGTTGGTGCCTTGCCGACAAAATGACCTTCCCAGCAGTATTTAATTGAGTTTTATTGGCCCAGCAAAACAAAGGATATGGAGCTGCAAAGAATTTTTAAGCTGCAATAAATGTGTGAGATCATCTGCAAATATATTAAGTGGCCGGCCAATAAATTGTGGCATTTCCTTCAGGTGGCCACGTGCTCCTGTGACACCAGTATCAATGCGTCACACAAGCATGCTTTTTCAAGGAACTGAGCGTTCCAACAAAATATAACTGAGTTTTATAGGCCTGTGGCATTTGAGGCTAAAATATGAATTTGGTCTACCCGCGTGCCTTATAGCTACAACACAGCCTACCTGATGTAAACGTTTGTCTACTTTTAGAAAATGCCTGTTGTGGAGCTCTCAGGTGGTCCAGTTTTATGCTATCAGCAAAAATAAATACCTATGTCTGAGAGGCAAAACCATCACCTTAATAAAATTGAATATATTTCTTCAATATAGGTTTATTACCTTAAAGTACAGAACCGTATCTTTAAGGTTCCTCGAGGCACCAAAACTATCTGGCAAATAAAGCTGCCTCTGTATATTAATGTCATTTGCATATATTAGCATTAAAAAAGTCTTTTTGGCACATGCAAAAATACCAAAATCGCCCTTTCCGATTTCAGTATTGTTAAATGGTCAGTAACTACAAATCACTTCGTTTTTCGAAATATTTTGTCTTTATTTACACAGAATGGGCATCTGAGTATATATATATATATATATATATATATATATATATATATATATATATATATATATATATATATATATATATATATTGAGATGCCCCTGTGAAATAGCTTTGCACACCCACACCCTTACTTTTTTTGTAAAACATGAAATACAAGTTTCACTGGCCCCAGTAAGGAAAGGGTCAACCCTGTGAACCCAAACTAGGACAGAATCCCCATAAACTCTGTCTGGCAGTCTGGTAACATGAGATTGCTGGGGTAAAGATGCACAAGTTTCAGTGACCTCTTATGTAATAGGTCTTACACACAGACACTATGGTGAACCTGTACTGTTTGCAAGTTTATTGCCCTGAGTCAAAGGGGCTTTGACATCACTTCCTTTCGGCATATTGCCGTACAGTTTACTTCCTGTCCGGCAGGTTGCCGGACACTAATAAAGTCTCCTATATAAAGGACAGACCAAGCTTGCCAAGGACATATAGTAACAGAGTGTTAGGAGTGGTAGAGTGGTGGAATTGGTAGAGTGGTAGAACAGTTGTACAGCAGTAGAGTTAGTTAGTTGGCTCTGTGGAAAGTGACACTGGGACAGTATTGAGACTACATTGGAGGTTATTTACATATTTCGACTGGATACTGCACTGTATATATACGAGAATATTCACCCCCCCTTCTGCTTGTATACAAGGAGTATATGCTTACCCTAAATAAATCATTGGAACTGTTATTGTGCAGCTTTAATATCTGGATTCATCACTGCGAGAAAGTGTGTATGCTACACAATGCAGAGTTGTGTGAGAGTGGTGTCAGGAGTTTACTGTTCAAGAGAACATCAAAAATGCCAGAGTACTAGGGCGTTTCACTGGTGTAACAGGAGTGGGATTCAGTTTATTTTACTTCTGCCTGGAATACCGGATTACTGGACTTTATAAATTTGGAGTTTACACTTTTATTGTACACTGTAGTAACACATAGGCGGATTTACCTGTGTTTACCTTAAATTGGAAGCCATTTGTTGCGAATACTCCTCATCATGTGTCTAATTGTGTTTGAATGCAGTTTATGTTTTGCCATTTTACCTGCAAAATCTGGAGAACACCACTGCCCAGGAAAGGCACACACCAAGGCACTGGGCAAGGCTACTTGCTATCGACTGTGCACTTACTATGAAGCTGTTTGTCGCTGGATCAAGAAAGGTGGAAAAGTCAAGTTTGTGCAGGGCTGATGTTAGCAAGTTTGTTCTTCAACGCCAATAGGATACCTGAAGTTGTGAGGAATACTTCAATATTTATTTGATTACTTGGGATTTTTACCTTGTTTTTGCACTTTGGTTTATTACTTGGATTACTAATTACAATCATAATGCCTCCAAAGAAGGATTCAAGCAGGGAAAAGGCACCTGCACAACTGCATCCAGATGACGATGAGCACCAAGAGGATATAATTCAACTTCAGAGGGAGCTTGATGCTGCATTGTCCAGTGCACATAATGCAGAAACACGTGCTAAACTGGCTGAAAAAGAAAGACAAGAGGACCTGGAGATGGCAAGACAGAAAATAGCTCAGTTAGAGAAAAAAAAGGAGATTATGACACGGGACACCAAAGAAGCAATGTATGCTGCTGAGCAGGCCAAACAGAAGGCAGCTGCAGCAGATCAGTTTTTGGCTGAAGCAAGGAGCCATGGAGGGCCAGCAATACAGCAACTAGGGCCAGGAGCCAGCACTACAGGTTTTGAGCCTATAAGCCAGCCCCAAGTGTTTACAAGTTCTCAGTGCAATCCAAGGCCAAACTTAGGGCCAGCAGGGAGGGCTACTCTGCTTCATACACAAGGCCCCTACTATACACCAAGGCCAGGAATGCAACCAGAACTTATGACACCAGGTAAAGATTATGCTGCGAGGCCTCCAAGACTGCTGTCTCGCCCGACAATCTCGTCTGGTGCTATGGGCCGCCCTTTAATATCAGGGAGGCATATTCAAGATATACCTCTCCCTCGGCAGGAACTTTATGATGGTAAACGCTCATGGGAGAGCTTTATGCGGCCATTTGAAAGCCTTGCAAGAACTTGTGGCTGGACTGAGCAAGAAAAGTTGTTCAGAATTTGCAACAGTTTACGTGAAGATGCTGCTGAATATGCTTTTTGCCATCTGCCATCGGACATTGTCGGTGATTACACTCTTCTAGTGAATGCATTGGAAAGCAGGTTTAAAGAACGGCAGGCGTTAACATCTTACTTAGCCCAGCTCGAAGCCCGAAAGTTGCAGACTAAGGAAAAGGTGTCCGAGTATATTGCAGATATTCGCAAGTTAGTCATAAAGGGTTACCCAACTGCAGATGAGTCAACTCGAGAAACTATTGTGCTACACCATTTCCTGAAGGGCTTAACTGATGAGCAAACAATTATTGCAGTTGGCATGGCTGATCCAAAAACTGTGGATGCTGCACGCACTGCATACGAGACCTACACAAGTCTCAAGATTGATGTTGGTCGCCATCATCCTCGTGCTAGGGTTGCACATGCCCCAAAGGACGATGGTAATGATGAAATATCTGCTGGTGGTGTCGGTGCCACCTCTGAATGGGTGACAAAGACAGAACTGAAACAGCTGGGGGATGATATTTCCACCACTGTTGAAAAAAAGTTTAAGCATCTGGAGTCTCTGATCCTGGACAGTAGAAAAGTTCACACAAGGAATGCCCCTCAAGCAAATCGTCAGTCCCAACGTGTTGATAAGCGCAACATAGAATGTTTTAACTGCCATGAGAAAGGACATTACCGGCGTGATTGTCCTTTTTTTACAACCAGTTCAGAGCGCTGAAGGTACTACTGAGACGGGAAACTAATCTGGACCAGCCCTGTCGGCCAAGGTTTGGTCCAGACAAAAGTAGACACTTTGGCCGATACCGTTCCAAAAGCTCGGTCTGCAGGCATTTCAATCTTCCTGCCAGTGACTATAAATGGTGTTGAAGCAAAACTACTGGTAGACACAGGGGCTGAGATTACTGTTGTTTCAAGAAAACTTTACAACAGCATTCAAGAGACCAAGAGACCCCATCTGAAGCAGCCAACTACTCCAATTAAGATAGAACGGGCTGACTGTGGATTGGTTGCTGTAGATGGAGTGGCACAAATGTTTATGGAAGTTAGTGGTAACGAGTTCAAGTGGGACACACTGGTAGGCCCTGTAAGAGGGGATGGCCTACTCGGGATGGACTTTCTCTATGCTCATGAATTTGTCTTAAGTGCGAATGGCAGCTTGCAGCTTGGTGGAGTACCTGTCGTGACAGAGCTGTGTGGTGCTTCACAAGGAACCCACATTGTGAGTCTGACTAGGGATGTGCCTGTGCCAGCTCATAGTGAATGGATTGCCTGTGGTACCTCTGCCTTAAAGTCGCTGGAGATGGAGTGTGGCATAGTAGAGTCACTCCAAATGGACTCAACGTCCCAGATATATTAGTAGGTAGTACAATGGTTGATACCAGTTGTAATGACTCTGATATTCTGCTGAGGCTTATGAACGTTAGTTCGGAAGATGTAGAACTTAGGAAGGGGATAGAAGTATTATCGCAGTATGACTGTGACATAGCGCATCGTGAGGGGGCTCGTCATTCAAATGCTGACAGCCTGAGTCGAGTACAGTGTAGTCCAGATGAATATGAGTGTTACGATGGAGTTACAATATTGAGTGAACTACCATGTGGTGGATGCGAGCAGTGCACCACAAAACACAAGCACTGGTCGTTCTTCGCTGACACTGACGATGTGGTACCATTGATATCCAAGCAGAGCTTTATGTCTCGCAAAGCTGCTTGCATTACTCAAGGAAAGTCAAGGATACCTGTTGTTGGCATGGCCACAATGGCCATTTTGCTCCACCTGGTGCTAGCAGGACTTAATTGGATACTTTCATCTGTGAAGTCCCTGCTGATCACCGCAAGTAGGAGTGGCATGCAACTGCTATCTGTCCTTTGGAGTTTGTTGGCTTGCATAGTGCTTAAAGCTGCAATATACAATCGTGCTGCATTCAGTGTGTTTAAAGTTGGTGGCAAAAGGAGTACAGAAGGGAATTGTACTGCTGCTGGAGTACCGGCAAGCATGGTGGAGTGGATAGGTGGAGACACTCCACAGGAAATTAAGGATTTACAGGATGCAGACCCAGACCTGCGGAAGGTTGCGGAGTGGTTGGATGCATCTAGAGACAGGCCAGCCAGAGATATAGTGGCTGCAGAAAGCCCAACTGTGCGACATTTGTGGTTTTCGTGGGACCAGTTGCAAGTGATAGATGGAATTTTGTATCGTAGATGGGAATCTAGTGATAAAATGGAATGTTACCTCCAACTGTTGGTGCCGAAGGACTTGCAGGCCACAGTGTTGCAAGCTGTGCATGACGCAGTGGTCTCTGGACATTTAGGGGAGAAGAAAACTCTCAGCAAATTGCGACGATGCTTTTATTGGTACCAAATGAAAGAGTCAGTCCATAACTGGATACTAAAGTGTCCTAAATGTGGGGCAAGAAAGAGGCCTAATAGGACTCCAAAGGCTCCTCAGGCTGGTTATGTAGTTGGGGCACCTATGGACCGTGTGGGCATTGACATAACAGGCCCATTCCCAGAAACCGCAAGAGGCAACAAATATATTCTGGTGGTGGCAGATTATTTTACAAAGTTCACCTGTGCTTACGCTATGCCAGATCAAACGGCCAAAACTGTTGCCAGGACACTGGTGGCCAATTTCATAGCCCTGCTAGGCCCACCACTGACAATTACATCTGACCAGGGAAGACAATTTGAGGCGAATTTATTTGCAGAGCT
>CAXHWN010002376.1:67914-93914 GCA_964020975.1 Hermodice carunculata | reverse complement strand
AAAGGCGGATATTTCATCAAAGCATTCTTGAACCGTGCAAAAATCACATTCTTTGCTTTACCTTTTTATTCAAACGTATTTTGCAAGCATATTTTGATTCGGGCAGACGGTAGACATATCTTAGTGTATAGTGTATTCTGGATAATGCTGTGATTTTTGAAATATACAAATAGAGCTTCTGCTATCCTGCCTGTACAACCTGGACAAATTAATCTGACACGTTTGAAAAAAAAATGTCTTCAATTTAGGCACAGTATCGAAAAGACACAAACGATCAATTCATGTTTAACCTTACTTCAACAGTAAGAATAAAAGATCAAACGGCTATTTGAACAGTCCCAATGTCATTGTTATGTCCAAATGTTATATTTCTTATTTGGATGGCAGGGTAATCATACTCCAAAGATCCCTGGTGCCCGCATTGCTTTTTCGTACATAGCTTTTTATAACAAGGCTGTATGATTCCACGGTACAATGACGTCATCATGACACAGGAACTGGCATTCCTAAATCAAAACCACTTAAACCTGCTGTTAAGTCCCACATAATAGAAACTTCAGAGACAATAGTGCTGATAACTTAGCATTGGAAAAAGAGGCTCCACACAAAAAGCGTACCAATACTGCAAAATGCCATATCATGGGCATCCAAAGGGAATATAATGACACTTAGAGAATTAAAATTTTACAAAATAAACAATGGGGAAAATTATCACGACCTACCATGGGAGTATGTTGGGAACATTTAGGCAAGTGATCTCTCTCCGGTTTTTGTAGAATTAAATTGCCAAATTAAGATACAAAACACAGACAGACAGACAGACATACCCAGACACATAATCACACACACGCATATATATATATATATATATATATATATATACATATATGTATGTGTGTGTGCGTGTGTGTGTGTGTGTGTGTGTGTGTGTGTGTGTGTGTGTGTGTGTGTGTGTGTGTGTGTGTGTGTACAAGTACAGTACAATTTACGATGCAAATCATAGCAGGAGAGAAACTATTTATGAATGCTGAGCATTTATTAGTATTTAATGAAATGTTCATTCCATTGTCGATTAAGGTTTATAACAAGATATGGACAATGTTCATATCAAAAGAGAGTTTCGTGTTTGTACTAATACAAACATATTTATGACAATTATGTCTACACATTTTGATAACCGTTTCCCGAGCACTTTTGCACATATTTCTGGATACATCTGTGCATAATGTAGAAAAAAACCAGTTCATTAGTTTAGTACTTTTACTTCGAATTTTAAATAGAATATATCTAAGTGTATTTTAAAATAGTTTTACATTACTTTCTAAAATTGTTCCTAGCAGCAGTCCAACATATTGTAATCTTAGCAGACAACTGTGTAGCTTGTGCATTTTAAGCACCTGCAACAAATCTTAATTTTGAAAGGACTTAAATGCAGTTTATGAAACGAACAGTCATCCTCAGACAAATTCACATTTTCATGCATTTCATCTTTATATCAATAGCGAATGTTACCAACAGACTCATTATGCTGTGCGTACGCGTCATTTCGCTTCATATAAAATGTGTTACTTCCTTTTTTTCCAGCCCAGCAACAAAATAGTTTTGCAAACTGAATCGAAATTACTACTTGCTTGACCTATATTAGTTAATTATTTTTGACAATTCCTTATTTCCTTTAGAAATGCCAAGTTTTTCTGCGGAAGTAGAATTATTCTATAAATTTTACTCCACAGAATTTGCGTTTTAAAACTTTTTTGATATATATATATATATATATATATATATATATATATATATATATATATATATACATATATATATATATATATATAAATATACATATATATATATATAATATATATATATATATAAACCATCTGCTAATTTTGTGAAATGACACCCTTTATATCATATTCTTTACAATATGTGAATAAATTCACATACTAAAAGCACTATTTCGAAAATGCTTTAACGCGGGTAATAAAAAAAGAGTCAGTCAAACGCTTCCTTGATCACGGTGTCATGGATATCAGCGAGTGACGATGTCGGACAATTAGGCAGCGTTGCGACAAATACATTTGAAATTTAGACAAAATAATAACATGAATCCGTATGCTTGATTAGGCCAGTCTCTTTGCATTGTCCCTTTTTACGGATTATAAATTCTGCGTGGTGGCAATTCGTATGACATTTGTATATCAAACCACCTATCTTGCGCATAAGAGTACACAAACAAAGATAATGTAACTTTTTTGCAGATAACTGCACTGTACAAATCATCATCATCATCATCATCATCATCATCATCATCATCATCATCATCATCATCATCATCATCATCATCATCATCTTATCCCCGTTATTACCAACATTCTCGATAACAGCTTTCAGTGCAAAACTTTAAATATGTTTTATCAAATCAGTATATCTCATGGTTTTATGACTAATTTATAAATTATCGTTTGTTGGTTTTCCTATAAAATGGTTCGCCGGTGTAGTATAATTTTTATTATAGCTTTCTGATGATAAACGTTTCCTTAGAAAATTTCAGATAACTGTACTAAAATTATATATATATACAAAATGACCCCACAAAGGCACAAGTCCGTGTAGTAGACAGACAGCATTATGATAGAAGATTAAGTTTCCCATATTCTGCGAACATGCAGTATCATGTATATTACATCAACAATTTCTCTTTTCATATCTTGAATGGTAAAATATATAACTGTGTGAGTCTAACAGTTCCATTATTGGCACTAAAGGCTTACATATGACAAAAAGGCATAAGGAATGGCTCTATTGTTTAACCATACTGGGTTTTCATTGTGGTGATGGGTGTACATGTGCCTCTGAACTGCTCAGCATGGTAGCGATGCCTTAGCAGGAATGGAACTAGGAATCTGCAAGCCTCCCATTGGACATACACATTACAATGGCCAGCTAACTCAACCTAGGGACTTTTATAGACTGCCCAACCCTAGACATAGGTACGGAACTAGATAGGTCCTTGTTTGTCCAACCATTTTTTTTCCATCAATAGCATCAAAATGATTAAACGTCCGAACGTTTTGTTACAATGTAATTCTTTGTAACGACATCCTATACAGGCATTGTAACTGTGATAGTCGATTGATAATTATGTGATACTTTGTAAAAGTCTTAGAACTAATAAACCTATATTTTGCTGCAATGCAAGGTTGAAATCGGAATCATATTGACGATTAATTTGTAAATATTGTAAGAAAAAAAGATGAATCATTGTTCCTGGGTTATTTTACTAGTAATACCTAATTTGGCTAGTTCCATGAATCCTTCCATTGTCCAGCGACGAGACCGCATTTGGCAACAGCAGCATATTTGTTTTGTTTTTTGTTTGTTTGTTTTTTTTTGTTTTTGTTTTGTTTTTTTTGTTTTGTTTTGCCAAACCTGTTCTAATCATCGTCATATTTGACGAATCAAAGTTCCTTTCCACAAAATGTTCGCCACGTAGATGAGATCGGTTCCCAGGACTTTGCCACTTGTCCTTGTAAATCTTGACTGCACGGGTCCACGCTCTCCGTAATTTCAGGTCTCTGGGGGAATGTCAACAAGCTGTAGAACTCGTATTGCAATAAGCAGCAACGCACCAACCCATCCTGGGTGGCAACAGGGACGAAAATCAATATTTTCGGATGCATTTTTAATCCTGTTGATGAAGTGTGAATACAATATTAAAACAAGTGACGCTTGACAGCCATAGCTTGCTAGCATGGTTGGAATCTTCCCGGTCAGCCACCGGTGTTGCGTTTGTGACGTCAATAAACTTTCGCGCCGTCAGGGTGTCGCAAAATGAACGAAAAGCGACTTTTCAAGGCGCAGTCTTTTTAAAAATAAAAATGTGAATAAATGTATTATTTTTACATATTTTTCTAAAGTGTAGCGTATGGTTAGAACAAACCATGAGACACCCGTGTCCATCCATTTGAAAGACTCAAGATGACCTTCAAAAATGTTGACAAAAAGTGTTCAAAAGTTTGAATGCAGGGTGCTGAAGTCACAGTCATTTCAAATATGTCTTGTAGTATATTTAAAATATATTCGTTTTGGGCATATATTATTCAAATATACTACAGACCAGGCGAGTTCCATAAAAGTCAGAAAAGAAGCTAGAAAAGAAGACTTGTGACCGTGTGCCTTCGAAAGTTGTAAGTATGGCTATGTGAAAATTTCAAAGGTCCAAATGACCTTGACCTGTGACCTTTAGAGGTAACATATAAATTATAAAAGTACACAGTTTTCAATATCTACAATTTATGCCCAACATGAACCGAATCCGACGAAAATTAACCAAATTGTGGCTAAATGAAGTTTGACAGAGCCAAATAACCTTGACCTTTGGTTTTAAGAGGTCACATGGAAATTACAAAAATGTACAGTGTTGCAATACCTACAACCTTAGTCCAACATAATTAAAATTGGATGAAATCTACAAAGTTATGGCTGAATGAAATTTGCCTTTAGAGGTCACATATAACTTACGAAACTATGCAGTGTTACAAACCTACAAATTGAAGTTACATTGGTTGGACCTATAATAGCTTTGGAGATATGCAAGATTTAAATTTTCGCCAATTCTTAAAAAAAAGTGATGCAGGCTTGTGCAGTAACTAGATCAATATCATTTCTAAGTTGTGTAGGTAAAATTTTTGAGCATGTAATTTTCAAGTAATTGTTTAATTTTCTCAGAAATACTTTTGGTTTATCTGAAAAGCAATCAGGCTTTATGCCGTGCGATGGCACTATTAACCAACTTATGTATCTTTATCATGAGTTTGTGAAGGTAGTTGATCTGCAGAAAGAGGTACATGTTGTTTATTGTGACATAACCAAGGCCTTTGACAACTTCTACCAAACTGCTCTCTTGTACAAATTGCATAAGGCTGGTATTTGCAGTTCTCTTCTAGACTGGTTCAGAAGCTATTTGAATGATCGGACTCAAAGGGGTACTACTATAAGGGGAATCCTCACAGTGTGGCACTTTCGAAGCAGGGGTTCCACCAGGATCAGTACTTGGTCTTCTCTTATTTCCTGTGTACCTGAATGACATAACTGAGATTGTAATATCTTACATTAGACTGTATGCTGACGATAATTATAACCCTATTCATTACTATTGACCAACTCTACATCCAACTCCAACAGTATTATCAACAATGACCTGAAGGGCATTCAAGAATGGTCTCGTCAGTGGTTGATCACCTTTTATAGCAATAAAACTAAACAATGGTTGTTAGAAAAAAAAAAGAACTAATGGTCAACAGCCTACGATCCTTTTCTCCAATAACCCCCAAGAAATTGTTTCGCAACAGAAACATCTTGGTGTTATTCTCAGTTCAGATCTTTCGTGGACTAACCACATCAGGTACGTCACATGCAAAGCCAGAAAATTAACCGGGATCTTGAAATTATTGCAATACAAACTTAGCAAACGTTCTTTAGAACTCATCTTTTACACGCATATTAGGCCCATACGTGAGTACAGTGATGTAGTGTGAAGTGGATGTACACAGGCGGATGCAATGTTGCTTGACGGTGTACAACTGGCTGCAGCCCGGGCTGTAACAGTTGGTATCTGTCGTACCAGTCATGCCGCGCTCCATAATGAGACTGGATGGGAGCTACACGTAGAGATACACACAGAGTTAAACTACTATACGAAATTATTAATGGACTTACATCGGGTTATTTACATAGTTTAATTCCAACAAATGTCTCATCCAGGAACACATACAGCGTAAGATCTAAGGACAATATTGTTTACGTCCGTGCCAGGACTAGTTTGTACAGTAATCCATTCATCCCGGTCGCTATTCGTCTGTGAAATACTTTACCATTATCGGTTAGAAAGTCTGAAGATTTGGTAACTTTCCAGCGAAAATTGAACAAAGACAAGCCAAAAGCTAATGATTTATATTATCTTAGAAATTGAAATGTAAATATCATACACTTAAGAATTAGAATGGGTTGCAGCTAGTTAAACCAACATATGCACAGAATCGGTGTTAAGAGATGTCCTGGTTGCGCATGCGACGCGTCACTCGAGGATAGTCACCACTATTTCTTTGTTTGTCCTCATATTACATCAATAGACGGAATACTCAGCAGCTATTCTTTTTGTCTATTTCCAATGTGTCGTTTACGTTAAATACTGCACTGAATAGATGCGCTAAATGTTCCAAATCAGACAACCTGGCTATTTTCGAGGCAGTACATAATTACATTGTCAGCACTGGTAGATTTGCATAAAGCCCACAGTGCTCTCACTGATCATTGTACCGGTGGCCACGTGTGGGCCATCATTCATTTGGTAATCTGCTGTTGCTACCAGTGGCGTCCGGTGCTGTCATATATTCTATGTTATGTTACCCTGTGTACATATTGTGTATTTCACTTTCATGTACATTTTATTTAATTGTTATTATTATTATAATTATTATTATTATTATTATTATTATTATTATTATTATTATTATTATTATTATTATTATTATTATTATTATTATTATTATTATTATTATTATTTATTTTTTTTTGTAGCGAGGGGAATTAATATAGGCTCAGCCTGTTTTTCAATCGCTTTTTGAAATAAAAATATGTTTGAACCAAATTTTCAAATGGCCCTAATTTGCATAATTTTCCAAAGTGTCGAACCTCTTTACAAAACCGTAAGACTTTATGTATGGAAACATAATCATGCCAAGCTTGCAGTCTCGACGTATAACACTTCACTTTGCAAATGAAATGTCGGACATTTTTGCATGGAAAGAAAGAAAGAAAGAAAGAAAGAAAGAAAGAAAGAAAGAAAAGAAAGAAAGAAAGAAAGAAGGAAAGAAAAAAAGAAAGCAGGCCAGAAGAAAGAAAGAATTCTTACAAAAACAATATGTCTCTGTCGGCACACAGACATAAAAAGGACGAATTTGGGTTGTAATAAGAGTATAGATATTTTGTGGGCTATAGTATATATAATATGAGAAAAGATATTTTGCCGCTCTCGAATCATCACATAACCAATGCTTCCTCTGCAGCCATACAGTTTGACACGGTACGGGCAAACAGACTATTTATTCATTGCCATGATGCTTTTGTGCAATAGCTGTATGATGAATGACCTTCACTCAGTCTTTCAATGATCTACTGCATGAAAGCATCCATTGCGTGTGAACTGAAGAATTCATTTTGTTCATAGGTAATGTATATCATTGTAGAAAGTAGAAATTGAATTTCACAGTGCCATGTATCAAATGTTCAAAAATTTAGTAGCAGACTTTTACCTATGTAATATTTATAGCCGCTACATTAAACATGTATTACATATAAAATATTTCATGGTTAGGTAATGTATCACAAATGGGGAAATAAAGTATGAAATGCTTCTGTAGGGAAAACATAAATTCCATGAACATATAGTAATTGAAATCAATCCCTTTTCCAAAACAGAATTTCATTGCGTCGCTTTATTGTATATTTTTGTTACATTTTACAGACCAAAGAAAAAATGATAGATTATGTTGAATGACCATGCACGTCCTACATTGAATACTACATGTTGTCTGATAGAAATATAATTCTCTTTGTAGCAAAACAGAGGTGGCGCTGATTGGGTTTAGAAACTAAACAAAATTCTATTTGGTTTCTATTATATGATGTACATAGCATTAGTAAAACAGTGTGTCAGCTTGCAGGTATGAGGCTATAATGGATCTTTTTGTGGGCATTACTAAAAAAAGTTGGAAAAAAAACGGAGCACGCTGCGTTTTATATTAAACCACCTGGACTGTTGACTAATTTGTGAGGTTCAGACTGCTGACTTTAATCCAACTGGATAGCTGATGACCACATCAAAACTTCAAACTGTGACCCCTTTTCCAGTTATCCGGCGCAATTTGTTTGCATGTTACCGATGCTTCTTTTCATTCTGCCATAATACTTGCACAATCTGCTCTCCATCCTTTTTAGTATCGGCCTTGGCAATGGCATAGTCTCTTTTGTCCACTGTGAAAAAAAAACGCGCGTTGGTACCGTCAGCGTTCTCTGAACAACGGGTCGTCACGTTTAGAACGTTTTTAAGTTTGGCAGTCTTCTTTTGCAAGGTTTTACGATTCGACCTGTGTTATCCACTGCAAATTGAGGTTGGACGATTCCTTTGTTTAGACTTTAACTCATAGTTTACAGTTTTATGTCCAGCACGTTCACCTCGCCCTCAGTGTTACCGCCAGAAACATAATTTTAGCCATCAACAACGGTCGCGTAAGCGCCGTTTTCTGCTGCTATAAGCTTTGGCATGGTAGAGACCACATATTCTTCCATTCCTGTTAACATCGAATCGGCACGGTATGAAGTAACAAACAATTTTATGCGTAAATTCTTCACAAAACCATAGTTCAATACGTGAACAGAGCGGATTGAGATTAGACAAACAGTGAGATTAATGAAAGGCGTCGAAAATGTGCTGCTACACGTCTTTTCCATTACAATTAACTAGGATACTTATTGATGCATATATTTTGCCAGATGATATTTAGAAAATCATTAATAGAAGTAGTCCGAGTCAGTGGACCTGAATATTTGCTAGTACGACGGGAAGCATTGAATAATATTGAAGGGAGCCAAAACAATAGTCGTGGGAAAAAGAAGTAACTATCAAAGCTGCAAAATCATTTGGAAAAAAAAAATAGCCAGGCAGTGGTATGTATATGTTGACGGAGTTCAAGTTGAAAAGGCATGTGGTGTAACATAATATATAACGTGATATAAGGAACTTTTAACACTATTATTCACAAGTGGAGTACTTCACATTATTTTGGAAGTAGCTCGAACGGTCCGAGCTTGTTTTGTCGTCTTTCTATGGACATCAACAGTACAACACGCCTGCCTTAACGCATGTGGTCCCTGTCAAAGTCTTTGAAATTTACTTTACTTTAATGTTTGGTTTAACGACTACAATTTAAGTTTCTAACGTAATACAGCAAAAGGCGTCTGCAAAGCAAAATGCAAAAAGGCCTTACACCCTTTCTGAGACTTTAGAATAGATTTTATTAAACCCCCGCGAACGAGGAACTCATAATACATGTAAATCGAGATAAATCATACATCTACATGAACACAGGGTAATAACTAGCCAGGAGCATAGTAAATAAATACATCAGGATAAATCATATAACTAAACCATACATCTATTTACACAAAATATTATAAATGATAATTGACTAGAAACGTATCGATATTCCGGAGCACCGTAAGTATTTGTAATAATGTATATCTTATAAGTACTTTAAGGTACAAATGGTAACAAAGATACAATCTATAGCTTTAATCTGTTCACTCAGATGCTTCGTGCATCACGAACAATGACGCGGTCTACAATTGATCTTTTTAAGTGGCCAGTAACATAAAGAATGCACACTTACATGGTTATGACAACCGAGCAATAAATACACAACTTTTTTCTCGACCTAAATGTCATATCGCCAATCAGTCCAGCGCACTCAAACGGAGGGCACAAAAGCCGAGCGTGCAAAGAAATTGTCAAACATCACCTGAACAATTTCGTCTGCCTGCCTTATATGCCCAACACATGCAATGTGACGTAAAATGTCACAACGTGGAATGCCCAGTACGGTAATTAACGCTTTTAATGAGGAGTAAAGTTCGCATGGGTGATGATTTTGTACCTATTGCAGGGCTGCCACCCGTCTCGGATAGACAGCCTGTCCTGCCTGTCCTCCTGGTTATGTTCAAATTGTACCGGAATGTCTTCTGAACAGGTGTTATGTGTCAAGACTTACGTTGTATGTTTAGCTTCATAAACTTGATGGCAATCTACAAGTCCTGTCTTGTCAGTTGAAGCAAACATGGTGTATTTTTTTTTAAATAACATGGGGTGCTGTTTATTTTCCGCGAATGTCTTTTCAGTGTCACTTGGTTGAACATTTTTTATCTTTCTTTTTCGAGACACTTTGACGCAAATAAATATTGGTGGTCTTGAAAAACAGTGCTTTGGACACACTCAAGATTTAGCCTTATGCCACTAACAAAGTGACATGACATAGGCCTAAATAATGACATACATGTGCTGTATAACTTGTTTAGGATTGATTAAGATTTTTAACTTCAGAATGTGTTTTTTCTTGTATTAACCTGTGTAAGATTTTATTGCATGCAGTAGGTGCATTAGTTTTTAGCTGACATAAAAATAACATGTACCTTCAGATAATTTTGATAAACAAATACGGATGTGGATCTCGTTTTACAGATGACTGATGTGACTCCATGTCACTTGTGCTATTCAGGAAAAATGCAGGACTATTGGTCAGTGTGTAGTTTCAGTATCAGTTTTGAATTTATGATTTTTAATTGTGAAGTACATTCGATTGTGACTGAATTTGCTTTACATTTGGCGTCATTTGACGGAATATGGGTGCATTTTGAGACGAAAATCTTTGTTTCTCCAAGCTATTAGAGAGTACAAACAATAGCTTGAGAGAACAAAGATTTTTGTCTCATCAGAATGCACCGTTTTGCTTATTGATTTTCAAAATTTCCTGGGGAAGCATGCGGCCGCGGACCCCCCTACAGGTACTTCGCACCTCTAGGGTGCTCACCTTGACTTATCACCGTAGCTTGTCCCAGAATCACACTTTCCAATATTGACGGCCTTGCTATTGACAGTCTGGTTTGTTTCTTTATAACTGGTTTATTTTCCCTCGGCAATTAACGTGTTCAACGCAGTGGCCAAAATGACATACAGTATACATGCTCCTCAATCTCCGGGTGTGGGGTGTTGGTGAGTTCAGTTTGATGGTATGAAAGGTACAGATATTGCACAACTGAAGAATTTTTAAGGGGTTTTTGTCGCGCAGAGCTGTTTGCACCTCCGTTTGAAACGGCTAGGTAAGTGTGGACTGGAGAAAATGAAGTTTTTGGCCAGTCTATATCTAGTTATCGAAGTGTTAAAAGTATAATGACTGTCCCTTTCTATTATACATACAATTTTGTCAAAAGAGACCGAAAGAAAAGATTAAATTTTTAATCCAATTAGCGGAGAAACTTTGGTTGTGTGGATAAGATGAGTTTTTAACTTTAAGTATAGCAAGGAAAAATTACCCAAAGCAAATCTTTTTTGCAGTACGGGGGAAGAAAGAGAAAGAGAGAGAGAGAGAGAGAGAGAGAGAGAGAGAGAGAGAGAGAGAGAGAGAGAGAGAGAGAGAGAGAGAGAGAGAGAGAGAGAGAGAGAGAGAGAGAGAGAGAGAGAGAGAGAGAGAGAGAGAGAGAGAGAGAGAGAGAGAGAGAGATTCTTTATTACCATAGTTGCTCTTTGGCCATGGGAATAAGTTCAGAGTCCCAGGTGTGCAATTCTACACGTGCCTTTGGGAGGACCGTCAAGTGCAATGTCAGTCCAAGCTCATCCTGGCCAGAAATTCTGTCTGGAAGCTACATATGATTCTCAAGCTACGCTGATGTATTCACTTTTGTGACCCCCAGACAAACCAAAAACAAAACGAAACAAAAAAAAAAAAAAAAAAAGACCGTAGAGATTTATTTATTCATATCACACAAATGAACAAAAGACGATACAAGGATGTATGGTCCTCACAGTGTAACAGTGATGCCTTAAATAGGTGAAAGTGCGTGTTGACGCAAGAGTCGTCATATAACAAAGCTTCACTGGTGACACATTGCAAATAAATTGTTATAGTATTATTTTGAGGATAATGCTTCAACACGGCTTATGCAAGACTTCCCTGCGCCGTGATTCTCCTTGGAGGGACAGGGTCCGAGGCCCGCGCGACTCACTATCCCAGGCCTGCTGATACACGGACTCACTTTTACTGACTCAAACAAATTGTATTTGACCAAAACAAAAATTAAAGTTTAAAACACGGCGAAGCTGGACAAAAAGTATAGCATGGGCAGACAGTAAGCTGGGGGGCCCGTTAGGAAAGAGTGTCTTCTGTCTGTCAATACAATCCTCTCTGTTAAGCACAAACGTGTTGATAAGGCCACATTAAAGTCCCAAACGTCACTTATTACGCACACATTCAACACCCCATACTGGGTTGCAGTGCAACCAGGTTAATCCTGAGCACGGTATGAGAACGAGCCAGTGACTATATTACAGGTTATAAGCCTGGTCACATTGGAACGTCTTCGGCAAGCCCAAGCGAAAGAGAGTGTTTTTGCACGCATGCTCACACCCACCTTTCAACAAACACATCAACGGCACCAAGTAGCCTCGAACCAACAGTACACAGCACTCCTGGATTTTGTTGTGGGCGATGTTATTTTTTCCTTAGACAGATGTCATGTTGATGAATTTTGTGGTTTGTGGTCCGATCTTGCACAAGTCATGAACACAATTCCAAAAATTACCTGTACCAATCGCCGGACAGCTTGATCGTGTGTGAACATGCCAACAAGTGCGGAATATATGAACACCTCTCTGGGGCTAGTCTACAAAGCAAGTGTAGATTCGAGTCCAAAAGCGTCTGAAACTTACACTTTCCGATCACTACGCCTCAAAATGATCACGTGTATCAATTTTCATTTCCCCGTACTTGCCAGTTAGAACATCCACATAGGGGTGCGTTGATGAGAAAGACTTAAAAGTAAATGTCATGCTATTGTTGGATACAATGTATGGTAATTTGTACACAGGCGACATAAAGCAGCGCTCAAATTGCATCTACGAAACAGCTGGAAATGATACAAACCAGAAAAAAAAACTTCCAACAGTGATTAAGTCTAAGTACATTGCTGCCTCCATCCACAGAAATCGTCGACCATGTTTCAACTCTCATATATATTTTATACTTTTCTTAAATGGTACCTAACAATTGGAATGAAAAGAGTTTCTCGTGTGTGGCGGCAATGAAAGCTAGCGCTCAGTCCTTTTCAATAGTGTCCCTGGTGGCACCAACGAAGAGATGACCATAACCACATGGAGCGCTAAATCTAGGGCACTTTCAAAACATACAATTAACCCTTTCAGTGTAGAATTTTGCACTGGGTCAACACCTTTTCTCGGCACGCACTGCGCCCAATGTGCGCCGAGAAAAGCTGTTGACCTGGGGGTATTCTCTTTGGAACTATAGGCAAACTGGTACTTGCATTTTTTTTTAAACAAGTAATGCAAATCTGGGATCCTAGTAATTATTCAGACTTGTCTGACGTAAGTAGATCGACGTTAGACGTGATTGGCACCGAACGAGATGAGAAGGACGATAATGTGTGCCGGTAGCTCCGTGGCTTCATAAAATTTTCATCACGGAAAGGTACCCGCACAGAATAAGATCTCTGTAGTCCGTCCAGTGACTTTTTTATTTAGTATAGTATAGACACATTTGTTTTACATGGATTATTTAGTATAACACCTTTGTCTTACATGGATTGCGAAAGAAGTCAAGCATTGACACTCTCCATGGCACAGATACTTCCTACCTTGTCTGTGGTGGAGGAAACCGAAGAACTCGGGGAAAAAAAACCACCGTGCACGGTTAAAGTGGTAGGGATTTTTCTCACACGCTGCCCAGGACGAGAATCGAATATATAATAAATATGCAAGTACAGGTAACACATGGGGAGCGACGACGCCATACGCTGTGTGCATCCCCTGGAAGCACGGCTGGCCGAGCTGCAACACGCTCGCCTTCCACCTCTGCGGCCCGGGTTCGATTCACGGCCGGGGAAGCATGTGGAAAGAGTTCCTACCACTCTGACTGTGCATGGTGGTTTTCTCCGAGTCCTTCGGTTTCCTCCACCAAACATGTAGGTAGGAAGTATACGCCACGATCTGTGCCATGGAGAGTGATTAATATAGGCTTGGCCTGCTTCGCAATCCATGTAAAAGATATGGGTCTATACTTTTTTCCCCTGGAAGCCGTCAGAGTATACTGAAACAGTGCTTAAATGCCTTTTTGAGGCAAATAATAATAATAATAATACAAAAAAAAAATGATATAGACAAGAGGTGCGCCACTGCGTCTGTGTTCGCGGTCTTTTTCTTCCCCTTGCATAACTATGCATTACTCACATCGATGCTGAATGTCTGGAAACAAGGAAGGTTCCAGATAGCCTGGGTATATACGCTTCTTGGGGGGCTTTTCATGAACAAACACTGTATTGCTACAGGTGTGTTTGATAGCTGTTAATTCTTTCAGTGCCAATCATATCTAAAGACGATCTACTAAAGTGAAACTAGTCTGAATTATCGTTAGGATCTCAGATTGGTATTCCTCATGAAAAGACCTTTCATTCAAGCAGCAGCATGCCTCTAGTTCCAGAGAAATTATCCCAGGTCAACAGGTTTTCTCGGCGCGCATTGGGCGCATTGCGCAAAGTGCGGGCCGAGAAAAGCTGTTGACTCAGTCTAACATTTGTAACTTAAAGAGTTAATTTTTACAACTCAAAATGCTGATTTCCTTTTCTTGTTAACCGAAAGTTAGCCCTTGTGGTTAATAGGATTAATGCCTCAAATAAAAGTATAGTTGCCAGATTGTTCACACGTTTCAGCCAATCTTCAAAATATGAGTTATTCCGTTTCATTCAAAATGGGTTAAGATGAATTTCACTGCGGCCAACTAATTTTGTGAAGTTAGTCAAGCACTTGGTGCAACCTCGGAGCCTCTTACCAGATGGATAAATAATAAGAGAATGGTTCTTCATGCAGATAAAACTAAGTCTATATCATTCTGTTCCAAACAAAAGTTTAGTATCGAAAAAGGAAACTATCCATGAATTCAAACTGCAGTTGAACGACCAGCCAACAAAGTGACGGAAAACGATAAAATTTTGCGTTTTTAAGTCGACTTTCACTTCCCTTGGGACCTTCAACTGGATAATCTGTGTAAAAAATATAACGCAGACCATTCGTGTTCGACAAAATCAAACATCTTCTTTCATAAGATACATAAGTTATGTTCTACAATTGTTAATTCAGACTTGTAATTGAATATGGCTCTACATTTCGCAACATTGTGGTAAGCAGACGTATACATTTAATTGTGAAGTTGTTGGGTACTTCCGCTCTGGGTATTACACATCCCAAGTATATATATATATGTATATACATATATATATATATATATATATATATATATATATATATATATATATATATATATATATATATATATGTATGTGTCTGTGTGTCTGTGTGTATGTGTGTGTGTATGTGTGTGTGTGTGTATGTGTGTGTGTGTGTGTGTGTGTGTGTGTGTGTGTGTATACAATTATCTCATGTTTGGGTCGATTTTAGTACCATAACAGGCATGTATAAATACCGTATCTAAGGCCTAAAAAGTACAGTGCCCCGATATGATGTATCGGTACTCTTCCGATGGTATCGGCACTCTTTCGGTGGTATCGGTACACTGCCGCTTTCATCGGTAATTGTGTTGATGAGGAGTACAACTTTCTGCACATGTAGTTCTTATTTTTGTGTACTGAAATGTACAAATCGACCCAAACATGAGAAAAAATTTTTATAGCATGCTTTGTAGACGATATGAAGTAATCAACTCGCACTGGATAGCATATAGCAGAACTTGTTCGCATCCCCCACTCGTTCTGCTGTATGGCATCCATTGCTCGTTGATATACTTCATATCGTCAACAAAGTATGCTATAATCTATAATCCATATACATATATATATATATGTATGTGTATATATATATATATATATATATATATATATATATATATATGTATGTATACATATATATATATATATATATATATATATATATATATATATATATATATATATATATATATATATATATATATATATATATATATATATATATATATATATATATATATATACAGTTGATCTTTTTAATCAATTGGAATAGCTACCAGTAAACGAACGGAATAAAAATAAAAATTAATCCCTTCTGGTTTAAAAGTGTGTACTTGGTTTGGTGCCTGCCTGTCTGTACTCTTCCTTAGCTTGTTATATCCACCCATCAATGCCATACACCAAGACAAGTCTGTGAAGAATTTGTCGAAGGTTGAGAGGACTGGTTTTAAACGACTGCTTGCCTCTTATGGGTTACAACCTGCCTTATGTTTCAACATTAGTATTGGAACATAAATGTTGATATTGTTATGGCCCAGCTGACTTGTCAGTCAGCTGAGCTTATAGGGTGGTCCTTCGTCCGTCCACAATTGGTATTTTAGACTTCTTCTCCAAAACTGTCCACACGATTTACTTCAACTTGGTGGGGATGTACCTTGGGTGGGTCTATACCAAGTTTGTTCAAATGGCTGTGCTCCACTAATTTTCGGATTTTTTATGATTTTTTTTTTATTTTGTTCCTTTTTTGGTGACAGATCTTAAAAAATCTTCTTCTCGAAAACCGCTAACCCAAATGTTTGCATATCATACAGGAGCACGCCTAGGTCCTTTTAGTTCTTACTTTGATCACCAAGTGGCACTGCATTTTTCAACTTTTTATTATTATTTTTGTGTGTTTTTGCTATTTTCAATTTCTTCTCCAGGACCGTCGCTGAGATTTAGCTGAAGCGTGATGAATATGTTCTTTGTGGAAGGATCAAACAAAGTTATTCACTAGGTGGCACAACGATTTTTTTTCAATTCAGGTACTTATTGGTAAATGCACCTTTCCCGTTGATTACTCTGTAAGTCTAGGGGCATTCTAATGGTAATTCACATTTTCGACTTCATCTCCGAAACCATCATCTAGATTGACTCATAATTTGATGGCAATGAACCTTGGGTGGATCTCTACCAGGTTTGTTCAAACGGTCACGCTCCATTGACTTTTTATTTTTTGGGGGGCAATTCGTAAAAAAATCCTTTTGGAAACCGCTCACCCAATTGCTTTTTTAATCACATAGGAACACTCCAGGGACTTGTTAGTCTAGATTTGTTCACCAGGTAGCGCTGCAATTTTTTTCCTATTTTTTATGATTGTTTGTATGTTTTCACTATTTTTTACTTCTCTGGAACTATCATTGATATTAAGCTGAAACGTGGCGGATTTGTTCCTTGTAGACGGGTTAAACAAAGTTGTTCATTAGATGGTATTGCTGTGGATTCCTGATTTTTAATCATTTTTTCAATTCAGGTACTTATTGTTAAATGCACCTTCCTATAGATTAATATGTAAGTCTATGTGCATTTTAATGATAATTAACATTTTTTACTCATTCTACAAAACCATCAGCCAGATTAAGTTGAAACTTTGTGGCAGTGTTTCTTGCGTAGATCTCTACCAGGTTTGTTCAAACGGTCATGCTCCATTGATTTTTGGATTTTATATGAAATTTTTGTTTTCTTTTTGGAGCAAATATGAAAAAAATCTTCTTCAAAGCACTCACCTGATTGTTTTTTATGTCAAACCCCTGGAGACTCCTTAATTCGTTCCACAGGTTGCTCTACAATTTTTTCAATTTTTTAATGATTTTTTTGTTCGTTTTCACTGTTTTCAACAACTTCTTTAGAACCTACACCGTCATCAAGCTGAAACTTGGCAGATATGTTTCTTATGGGAGGGTTAAACAAAGTTGTTCACCAGCTGACACTGCTGTGGATTCCTGATTTTTAACGATTTTTTCAATTTGGGTACTTTTTGGTAAATGCACCTTTCCTATTGATTACTATGTAAGTCAATGGGCATTCTAATGCCAGTTCACATTTTGGGCTTCTTTGAAGAAACTGTAAGTTATATTGACTTCAAACCTGGTGGCAATGTACATTCCGTGAGTCTCTACCAAGTTTATTCGAATGGTCTGGCTCCTGTTACTTTTGGATTTTTCTTTTCTTTTTGGAAAATCTTTAAGAAAAAATTGATAGGAAAGTATAACATGGGAATTTCTTTTAGTGGTTATGACTGAAAGAATTGTGGCCACATTTGTGTCAAACCTGGTAGGGGTATACCTTTGATAAGTATTTACCAATTTTGTGCAAGTGGTCATGCTCCAGTGATTTTTAGACATTGACGTCATTCTCAAGGTCACAGAACAACTGATATGAAATTCACATTGTGTTAGGACCTTGATGTTGCACATGTTAATGTTTCTGTATAAAGACCATGCTCAGACAGTACAGGAGTGACCTTGACCTCATTTCTGGGGTCACAGTGCAAAATACATCAATTGTACTCTTCACAGTAACTTGAACTGGGACCTTCATGTTGCACATATTTGTGTTCTTCCATAAAGGTGAGACGTATTGAGTACATGGGTTACCTTGTTTCTATCCCCAGTTCACAGAGCCACTAGTTTGATGAATCTCTGGGTCAGCAGAGCATGGGCTGTTCACATAGCCCTCTTGCTGGCAACTCTTGAATCTCTGCCATTTGCTGTATCTAACTTTGCTTTTATTGTTTGGTTGAAATGCATGAATATGTCTTTTTGCACTTCCAGAGGGCCACAGCGAGTCAGTCCCCAAAAATAATCCACAGTACGGGGCCTTTGAAATTCAGGGAACAGACTATGGAATGAACTTGATCCTTATACCAGAGACTCCTTCCATTGGCTCCTTTCACAAGCATTTTCTGAACTATGTTTTGGGTCATATATAATGAAAATTGCCACATTTGGGTTGATATATAATATCCCCAGATAATTTGATTATCTAAACCACGTCGCTTTCACAAATCCTCTGAGACCTATATCACCCAGTTTTGATTCATACGCAAATGTATTTTATCAAGTTTTCTGTATATTGTCTGTTCTGGAATTTTACATATGTACCATTGGGATGTTTTATCATTGATGTATATATAACGTATTTATACCTGTTTTTTCTGGGGAGCCTGTAGGTTGAAAGGTTGAACCCTCTTTATGAGAAGTAGAGAGTCGTACACGGCTGAGAGTGAGTTACTATTTTCCTCGCACGAGGGATCTTTGTTGGCAGGGAATTTTACCAGTGATCGCGACTGATTTTTTCCACCAACAACAATTCCGAGTGTTAAAAAAATAGTAATGCATTCTTCAGTCCTGCAACTTTTGTTTATTCTATGTTTATTTTGGTGTTCGTCCCAAAAACTATGCCCTAAGCATACTTCAACGCCAACCTGGTGTGCCATGTATGTCTACGTTCGTCATACTTATTCAACCTCACGTGTGACGTATAATCAAATATTGCTCGTGTACATTTGATATTGTCTACGTGTTAATGCACCACTTCACCGATGCAGGCACGTCACAATTTCATTGTGACAACATTTAGATCATGTGATCTACAGTGAGTTACTACTTTTGGACTTCACACTAGAAAATGATAATTCAGCCTCAAACATAGATTACATAAACGTTTTATTTGCTCATCTACAACAATTTTAGGAGTATCAAAGAATGATGTTATCTCAATGCCACACTGATATTTCAATTTTTTCCAAACTTTGTAGTATTCGGTAATATATTCTATTGTGTCACTTAATATTGTAGTGGGACATTGGTTCAAACAAGTGTAAACTGGTATTGGTTAGACATTACTGTCTGGCATTGTTTAACACTGATGACTGATTCGACAATGTTAAGTGCTTTCATGCAGAGCTGTAGACTGGCAATTAATTATCCGACATTGATAACTGTTGTTGGTTCTGTGTTGTTAATTGACATTGGTCATTGTTGGTTCGATAATCGTCATTGGTTCAGCATTGCTAACATGACGTTGGTTCAACATTTAAATGGTATTGGTTCGACAAACTGTCTGAAATTGATTCATCATTGCTGACTGATATTGATTCAACATTGTTAAGCTGCATTGCTTCCGCATTGTTAACTGGCAGTGAGTCAGCATTTAACTGGTATTGGTCCAACATTGCCATATAACATCACTTAAACATTTGAAACTGTCATTGGGTCAACATAGCTTTATGGCCTTGATCCAAAATTGTTCACTGTCATTGATTTAGAGAGAGCTCTCTACCCTCCTTGATTGCATTCAGCATTTGTCTTGTATTGGTTCGACATCACTTTATGGCATTTGTTCAACACGCTGACTGGCATTGATTCAACATTGCTAAGTGGCGTTGGTTCAACACTGACAACTGTAATTGGTACAACATAGCATTTGTTCAACATTGCTTTTTGGTGTTGGTTGAACATTAAGGTATTTTGGTCCAAAATTGCATTGTGGCATGGGTTCCACATTGCCATATGGCATTAGTTCGATATTGTTATCTGTCATTGGTTCAATATTGCAACATGGCTTTGGTTGAACATTGTAAAGTATCATTGGTTCAACTTCGCTGTGTGGATTTGGTTTATCATTGTTAACTGTCATTGGTTCAATATTCAATAGGACCCCAAACAAGTACTGAATTTTACATTTTTGACTGACTTTCATGTTTTTCTTCTTGATTTAAGTGAATTGTACTGAATAAACAATGATATGTAAAAGCAAGTACCTTCGTTTGTACTGGAAAGTGCTGGATAAGTAAAGTAAGTACTTTTCAGGCACATTGAGAACATGCCTGGGTGTTATGAATACTCCCTTTATGTTGTCAGTACAATTCTGAACAAGTAAAAACAGGCAGGCAGACTTCAAAGCCTGGGCTCACAGCAGGATTATCATAACTGTCAATGGGCCATAAAATGACGTCACCTGGCCTTAGAATGTATTAAGCAATGGTTTGAGTGAAAATGATTAAAAGGGCACCTCTGAGTCAGCACTGGCTTATTGTGATGGGGAGTCACACCAAGGAGGCTTCAGACTATATATAGCCTCCTTCATACACAATGCAAACCAGTTCACTTTTGCAACAAAGCCGGTCTCCCCAGGGATTGAAAGGTAAGCCCACAGCATTGGGCACCACTGTTTCTGTTCTGATAAGTATGGAGGCCAGGCTCTCACCATTCCATTATCTCTGGTTGCATAACAGCCTGTCTGTGGATGAGTTACCAGCTTGTGGGCACAGTGGGGGCAGGGAATATGTCACATTCACGTGTATTCTGCAGAAAATCCGTGAGTTGACCATAAATTAAAATTCTCAACTTTGTTTGAACGCTATAGGATTTTGCTTTAGCAACAGACCCAAATAACAAGCTTTGAATGGCAACTCTATCTAGAAAGGTTTTTAAGATATGTCAGATTTAAAACTTCCACAAACATGCTTCTCATTTGAATAGTTTTTAACATCACAACTGTTCTAACAATATGCATAACTTCACTGCTAGGTCTATGTCCACGCCAAGTTTGGTACTTTTTGGAAGAATAGTGTCCAAAAGAACCTGACCATAAAACTGACACACGGAAATGAATTAATAAATACATAAATAATAAAGTATTTGAGAAAAATAAGTCTGTGTTCACACACAGACTTCCCAATGATGAACCCTATTTTGCAAGCAGTTTACAGTTTTGATACCTAAATACGATGACAGAGACTTAATATAGTGCCCATTCACTTCATCTGATATGATGTTATCACTGCATTAACATTTTATTAGGTGAACTGATCATCTTCGCTCCTTGCAGGTGAAAGCTCTAAATCTTTGTCACACACAGATGTGTCTGTGATCTTTGCATTACATGCCCTTTAAAATTACCTGCAGGCTGTGTTAAAAAGCCTAAAATATCACGAAAGCTGCTTTACTGCTTTTTGTACATGCTCCACCAAGTTTATTATATCCACTAATATGAAGGTCAACAATATGAAAATAAGACCGAGAGACTTGCCTCCAGTCTCGCCATTGCTTTCTTTTGAGGGAGGTCGTCAGGAGCACATCAAAAATAAGGGCAATTGGGGGGGGGGGGTCCTATAAGGTAACCGAGAGACCTTCCTTGGCAAACATTGCGTTGTCCTGCAAAACAAAATATGAGGCGCTTTCATAGAAAGGGCTCAACAGAGACCAAGTCCCTGGCTATGCTTTCAACTCCTAATAAATATATTGAGGACTAAACAATAGCAGAAGACGGTTATTTTGAATGCTTTTTGCAAATTCTTCTAGCAATATGCATTAATGGAAAAGAGCTGGTGGAACACAATAATATACCGCTTCTCATGGGAAAACAACGCATTTAATGTTCCAGCATATCTCCATGAAGATACAGCATTTTACTCAAAAGCCCAGTCTTTAAACCACATTATCATCCACTAAACGTAAGTTGACGATGCAGAGCGTTCATTCTTGCCACTACAAAATATACAAGATAGTTATTTGAACATTTTGGGTTGTATTATGACTAAAGAGAACCGGGTGTTTTGTATAAAATGCATAGATACTTGTTCAGAGGCTGGGATTATTTTCCGTGGTACCAGTGCATGCCTGATCTGGGAAGTTGATCCTGCTATTTTAGAGTCATTTGCAAAATTTCCGAACGATTTTAGGACGGTTATTATACTTTACATGGACAAGCCAACTCAACACTCCCATACTAGTTTTGATGGGAAATATCACAATGCATACCGTTACCCAAAGGTCCAGTGGTCTCTTGGGATCAAGCGTTGGCTTTGACATAGCCTCACACGTCTTCACACTACTATGCATATGCTTGAAGCTCACAGCCTTGTGATTGGGCTAGTCTGTTATTAGGCCTTAGGTATCTGTTCAACATAAAGGGTAAGAGATTTTTGTGTTGTATTGAGAACCTTAAAGCCTTATTACACAGGTCCTTGGAGATGTGTTTCTCTCATTCGTTACATGAACTGATCCTTTCAAACGAGAGAGTTAATTACACTGTGGATAGTGGATCGTAAGAAGACAGCCAAGGTGGGGTGGGAAAAAGAGGTTCTGTTAGTGCAAGTTAATTTATTACGCCTGCAAAGTGGTTGCATAACAGCATAACAGCAGCTCGATGAATATTAGCACTGGGGATGGGGGGGGGGGGTATTGTGAGGAAGTGCAATACCTTTCTTTGAATTTGATTGGGTTTTTGATACAAACACATATAATGAACGGAGATTCGCACTTCAATTGCCCCTAGTTTGGATAATTTTGAAAGTATTTATCATTCCAAATTACCGGGCAAAATATAGGTGGAAAGAGAGAGAGAGAGAAAGAAAGACAGAAAGAAAGAGTAAACGCAGGGAGTACAAACATAAGTTACCATTACGGGTATGTTTTGCTCCTAAAGCGATACTTTTGGCAAAATTTCCCAATCTAATATCAACATTTGGCTATATATTCTCTAAAACAAGCGCTTTTGGTCTCTGGTGGCCCAAAACTGCAATCTAAGTTCCCTATTATTATTATTATTATTATTATTATTATTATTATTATTATTATTATTATTATTATTATTATTATTATTATTATTATTATTATTATTATTATTATTATTATTATCATGTGTGCACTTAACTTCATGAATTTATCATTTTATGTATTTACCAGGTATTTAATTTTGCAAATTTGTCACTCCTGAAAGCTAGAGAATTTGCGACAGGTTTCCGTGATACTACCGCTGATTGAAAAACTTGCATGTGCCTTCGCTTATTGAATATCAAGGTAGAATGATCAGACGGCAAGCTATACTGCATAAAAGAATAGCATGGACCTTGGTGTGTCAATCATTCAACCAGCCTAATTTATCAAATGTAAACTCCAGGTCTTTTATTAATGAATTACATGGTTTGAATACTATATGTAACACGGTCGACTATTGGAGAGCATATAAAAATTTTGTCGCGTACTTAATTTCTCGAGGTATTCAATTTTTACCTACTGGCAAAATTCGCGAAATTTTATATCACAAAACAAGAACAGTTTTCTCTTCATGGCTAACCCGTCGCATCAGATGTAAAATTAGTGCTAATGGACGATTAATATAACATTTTTTTTAGTCATTCAGCGTAATTAAAGTTCTAAGAGAGGTCTGAGATTCCTTTTGCAACTGGGCGGAGAGCTTTATCTTCGCTCCAGTTGCCTGTTTTCTGCAACTGGGATTTTTCATAATGAACACCTGTCTCAAAGTACCTAAATCATAGTTTTTTTCTTTCTTTCTTTCTTTCTTTCTTTCTTTCTTTCTTTCTTTCTTTCTTTCTTTCTTTCGTTCGTTCGTTCGTTCGTTCGTTCTTTCTTGCCACCCGTTCGTCCGCCCGTATGTATGTATGTTTTCATGTATTTACATGTATGTATGTACGGATAAGCAACATGTACTTCCTCATTACATGACCTTGTAACTTGGAGGGACTGGACAAAACGACCATTCAAATAACATACAGCGCAGCGTGCATTAAAGTAGAATGTCTATTGTCAGGTGTCGGCAGTTGTCCACCAGCAGCACGCATTTACTGTAATATGTAAACTTCACACAAACCAAAACTGATTACTATATATTCCAGCTTGTAACAACCAATATGATCATTAATACTTTTGCAGGCTCAACTCAACTCACCAACAATGTTCTGCCTCCCAGGTATCTGTATCTTGAAGTTACGTCGAGTCATCACTGGGCCACAATTACAGTGGATAATAAGACGGTAAGTCCCTCTATTTAGTTGCAAAGAGGACCCATTATTGAATCATAATACCTCTACTAAGTTTGCAAATTTATCACTTGCAATAAGTAAGAACAATAGGTTTAATACAAAACTGTTCGACTCAACATTTTGCTTTTTTATGGCTTGCATAAATTAAATACTTTATCTACTAGAATAACTCAATTCCGCACACATCTTTAAAACATGTGAAACGTAAGAGTGAGAGAGTGACAGTGCTGTTTTTTCTAAAGTTTGTTTCCTTTCAGTTTCTTGTATTTTTGTTTGATTTGTATTTGTGACTTTTTGTCCACAACCAGTTCCTAGTGGTCATTACCCTATTCCGCAGTCTTAACTCTACTCGCCATAAGCTAACCTGTCCCTGTCTGACCTATATACATATGGAAGTACTATTGTCCATATTGCACAGGTTCCTCTGTAAAATTTTGACATAGGCTGTATTAGCCCAAATAAATTAAAGGGTCTTCAGCGGGTAACTACTCAGAACATGTTTCGGAGCCTATACCCGTAGATGTCTCTCTGAGAAGCGGCTCCTTGTCTAAGTTAAATATTCAGCAAAGACAACCCACATAATAATGAATAAATATGAACGTGGCAAATGATGAATCGGCTGAATACGTGAAGTTTTGCTTATAAATGCAGAGCTTCATTACTAAAGAATACATGTCAAACAAACCATAATTACTAAATTTGTATAGTACAGATTCAGATAAAAACAATTTGACCTACCCCTGCACCAGTATGTGCCCTTTGTGGCTGGATAGCTTATCCCAGTTAAACTTCCTGCCAGTGTATAACTGAAGTAGGAACAAACTGGGGCACTATATTTAGTCCCAGTGATTGTAAAATAAACAGTAGCAGCTAGACCCATGTACAAACCAAGGGAAATCCTAACAAGGACTGCAATAATAGACATCCTGCACCAGAAATGTAAACAAACTCCATGATGACACCTACTCCTCACTTTGAAAGTCTCCAAACAATTAAGCTCTACTCCACTGCCAACCCTGGGTCAATGTCTCAACTTAATGTGTCAGTTTTGTGACATGTGAGAAAATACTGTCAATTTTGAGAAATTTATTAATATTGATTAAATGTGCATTTAGGCATGTCAGAAAAAAATTAAAGTCATTAACATTTATGCCAAAAACATGTTATCAAAACTTTTTTTTCTTAACACGATTTTAAGTACAATAAGGCAAACTTGTACCTGTCGTAGGCCCCTGCTTGCCACCGATAGTCCTCCCCGGGGGGGGGGGGGGTAACCTGACAGAAAACATGTAAGCCTAAAACGTCTGAAAGTGAACACTGAAGCAGAATAATGCCAAAAGATAAAATTAAGTAGCAAAACAGACAAGTCTAAAAACTGTAAAATTATTGCAGCCAAACTTTCTAATAATCTTTGGATACTTACAGCAAACTTTATAGTGCAAGTCAGAAAAGAACGAAAGTCATTTCTATTTAAGTCAAAAGAATGCAATGGAAATATAATGTTTCTTAACTAGATATCAATAAAAGAATTTAATTTAATTTGTTTTGT